>SNQN01006747.1:14524-36805 GCA_008642245.1 Bassia scoparia
TTATTGCCTTTTTTTTGGGTAAATCTCCTATTTCGTGGAAATCTAAACGTCAGTCTGTGGTGGCTAGAAGTAGTGCTGAGGCTGAATACAGGTCATTGGCATTCACTGTGTGTAAAGTTCTTTGGATCAAGCAACTCCTTAAGGATTTAGGCATGAAACAAGCAAATCCTACAGCAATCTACTGTGTGACAATCAAGCAGCTTTGGCCATCTCTGCAAACCCAGTTCACCATGAAAAAACCAAGCATATTGAAATAGACTACCACTTTGTTAGAGATCAAGCACAACAAAATGAGATTTCTCCCAGCTACATCCCATCCTCTCAGCAGCTAGCAGATATTTTCACCAAAATTCTGCCTATCTCTCAACATCAGCTACTATTACACAAGTTGGGAGCTTAGTGCTCTCCTTCACTCTCAACTTGAGGGGGAGTGTTGGAATATGCCTCACCTAATCTCAGATTATTGATGTAATCAAACATTAAAAATATTTGCTTATGTATTGCTTATGTATGCTCTTTATATTTGTTGTCTGTTGTGGACTGTTGTATTGAGCCCAACTACTTTTGTAGTAGGTAGAATGTCAGGTCAGCATTGTTGTTTGGGCCCTGAGGCCTGTAATCCTCCTAGGGATTCCCTCAGGTTGTTGCCGCCACTATTTAAGCCTTTTCTGGCTTCTTGCTGTGTAAGAAAGATTGAATGAATGAATMAAAAATGAGAGCTGCAATGAAGAACAAATTTATCTCACTGCATTTTATCATTTGCATTACTGCTGCATGATAACTTGCTTTCTCAACATTATCCACTTGATCGTGACTAATATAACAAATATAAGGCGTAAATAATTTTGATGAGGTTGTAAATATGAACTTACATTAGGTTATCGTGTGAGGTTTTTGTTATTTTTCATAGTAAGAAGAACGATCATATAAACTGACCTTAACTTTGATTATATCTTGATATAGTATTGGCAAGTGAATATTTCAAATAGGAGGATGGATAAGAATATTCTTACCTTTAAGATTTACTTCATCTGTTTTTTATCACTTGCTACATTTAACCAAAAAAGTTCTCATAATTTTAAATCAAACGTAACAAAGTGTTTAGAGATGGAGTAAAAGTGAGTCGAACATGTTTAGTAGATTAGTTGGACCATGTAGATGGGTGGCATTGGATTACGGATACAACTTTTTGGAGGCTTGTTGAATAATATAACTAGCAAAAAGGGCAAATGCAATTACGGTACTTTAGTTTTTCAACATAATCATTCACTTTCTTTTTTTAATTTTTCCTTGCTTGTTAAGTCAAGGACCAAGTCAAATAAAACAACCTTAGACTCTAGTTGTATCACCGGAACTCCGGAAGTCATTACATTACATTAGTGCGTTAGATGGAAAATATTGTTGGTTTTTCATCACTTTTGAGTTTTGACGCTCGTATTGTTCAGATTGTTAAAGTGGCAATTTGATCTAAAAATTAAAAGTACTACAATGAAATTGCTCAACTGATGACAAAAAGAACAAGGATAGACAATATATTTATTTATTTAAATAGAATCTCACACGACTATATTTAATTTTATACTCCGTATACTTCTGACAAAAATAAAAAATAAAATAGAAAGTCCAATACAAGGTAAACTTTGATATCCCCACAAAAATAATAATAAAAAAAACCCCTCCCTAATATCATTCCATTGCACAATCCTATATGGCCATATCAGTGAGTTTCAAAGGGGCACTACCAACACACAGGAATACATCAATCGAGTACAAAATTTCACAATAAAATGCGATTATTAACATTACAAAATAGACATTTGCCAAAAAAAAAAAAAAAAAAAAAAAAACCTTACAATATAAGGCTTAAAATTAACCTACACATTTGTTTTTATTTTTCTACACCCAAGAATATCCAATATTCACTATTGGCAACTACACAAACTATGTAAACTGACAAYGAAAGTGAATTTGATAAATAAACTAAAATTTTATAAATTTTCACATTTGTAAATTGTAATGAACAGAAGAGCATCTATTTGCTTTGCTAACTTTCTTCCTACTTCTTCATTAGAGTTGGAAGATGTATTTTGTTAACTGCTTTACTGACTATTTTTGTCAACCTGAATAAGAAACCTCCAAACGGCGAATCATGACTGCTTTTGATGGTTCATCATAGGAAAGACTTTACCAACTAGATCTTCATTCACCTTTACCGGCAACGGAGGCATTTGTTTCATTATTTCTGGACTGTCATTCACGCTGCAATTAAAATCGTTATTAGACACAGGTAAATAGCTCAAATCCAAATAGACAACAGAGGAGTTTTGCTCCCAACACTATTTAACCATTACATTAAAAATCTGTAGAGCTTGCTCATTTGGAGTCATTGTAACTCTATTTGTAAACTTCCTCCCACTTTCTAATAGGAACATCTCTAAATTGCACACACATTAAACAGATAAAAGCAGTGACACAGGGTAGAAGACCCATCACCCATGTGATTAATCAGCAAAAGAGTGATTATTCTGCTGGAAAAAAATCAAAATAATAATAAAAAAAACCCTTGCACTATGTCTATGAAGTATCTAAAAATGATTTTGCATGGTTATAAAAACCTAAAAGGGATAAACATGTTCTGGCAAGGTTTTAACTTCTCCAATGTTGCTCCTCCCCCTTTCTAAATAAGGAATTAAGGATTGGAGGCCATATTGAAAAACTATGGTGTGCGTGTKTGTTGGGAGTGGTGGTGGGGAAATAATAAAATAAAAGAACTGAAGACTTACTTATTCAAGATTTTATAGAGATTGTCGCGCGCTTTGCACAAGAGGCTGAGGTTATCATGTACCTGATACACAACGAGCAAATGCAAACAGCGTCAAGTGAAAACAACGATATAATCAAATAACCAATGCACAGAGCCACAGAATGATGTTAAAGCACTGTTTTACAGGTAAAAAATAAGTGAACCTTGTCACACAAAAACTGACAATTCAAATATTAGACTTACATCTTGCATTACATATATACAAAAAAAAAAAAAAAAAAGAAAAGAAAAAAAACCCTCCACATTATGCATTAGTGATCTTCATCAGATTATCATAATACATGCAGCAATAACATGGAGACATAATTAATACTCTGTATAAATTAGTTTTTTGTAATTTTTACTGGTAGGATGTAAAGTTAAGGGAATTTCTGGAACATTTGTTTATTTTGCTCAAGTAACTCCCCTGTTTCACCACCAATAGCTGCAAAAGAGGATCAGACACTTATTAAGAGAGTAAGGCAAACAATCTCAGATAGTCATGGCTCTATGCCATGCGTGACATAAGCAAACTCTACTACTTCCTTTGTAACCAAATTATTTATGCAAATTATTTCGCACACATTTTTAAGGAAGAGATTTAAGGGTGTAAACAAGCAAATTAATCAAAAGAAAATTTAAGACAAGCAAGAATGAGATTATAGGTTAGTACAATAATACTATTTTGATCAATTTACTTGTGTACACTCCTTAAATCTCTTACTCAAAATGCGTGCAAAATGGTTTGTTGCAAACATTAAGTTACAGGCACATGAAAACATCATGTAGCTAATAGCTTTTAGAATGTGGAAAAATGATGTAATTCGGTGAAACAAAACAATGAAATCTTCCAAAGGTTGCCTAATATCTTTCCACAAAGAAGAATACTCCATATATGTTACGTGTTCATGTCACCTAACCATCCCCTTTTGCTTATTGGGACGGTTAACCATTACAACAATTATGATATCTTATAAGTTATAACAATAAGTTACAAGAACGCTTAACCACAAGAGTTTACCATGAATTAACATTACGATTAGTGATTATGCAGGTAACTTGCAACTTTTTACTGTCTAATTAACAAATCTCAACCATTCATTATTTAGCTTGTCTTTTCCTTTTTTTCCTTATCCTCTCTAACTCTCTCCTCTCAACCCTTTCTCTCCTAATCTCCCCTCATCAGCTCACGCACCATCAGCCTCCCCTTGTCGTTGCACCACGGCGTCCCCTCTTGCCGCACAACCGCTTCCCTCGCTGCACATCAACGCCAGCATAAACCACCCATTTCTCTCCCTACTTTCCCTTGCCTTGAACCGCCTCAAAGCCTAACCCTAACCTACTTACTATGCATGGTGGGTTTAATTTGTGGTTGGTGGTTTTGCTCGCGAATGTAAGGTGAGGGTGGTGGTGCAGTGGGAGAGAGGTGGGATGAGGTGGCTGGGTTGGGCTCGGTGCAGGAGTGGTGGTGGTTGATAGTATATAACATATTACTGGGCATCAACCATTAGCTTTAAGCTTTTGATTAAGATGATCGGTTGATATGGTATCGGAGCCAACGTGACCGACAGGCCATGGGTTCAATTTCTTCTCCTCTCCTTCCAAGTGGAATTAATTCGTGCGGGGTAGGTATAGGTGGGTGGCCCTACTGCTTGGTAGCGGCTTGGTGCGCAATCGGTGGTGGTGTCTTGGTGGGCTAGGCTTGGTGGTGGCTTAGTGGGCTAGGCTAGGGTGGTGGGCTAGGTTGGGCCTAAGGAGGAGATAGAAAGTTATAAAAAGTGTTGAACATGAAGCATAAATTTGTAGAAAAGAATACTAAATCTGTAGAACAATAATGATTAAAATTACTATACATGAAACTTCAAGTGTAGAACATGAAGTCTGAAATTGCAGAACATAAAAATATAGGTGTAGAACATGAAAGAGTAAAATCATAGAACATCAGAGTTTATAATTCTCATCTAAGAGAGTTCTCATGGGATCTTCACCATATATACTTCTCTGTTTCATTTTACTCGCTACACTTCCCTTTATGACATATTTCACATTACTTGCTACACTTCTTTTTGGGTATAACATTATCTCTATCTCTTCCCTCTCACATAGGTCCCTTATTTTTTTCTCTCTATCTCTTTCATCTCGAACGGTATGTATTACTTCCTCATATCGAATTAATCGCAACAATTACCATATTTAGAAATATCATATTAATTGCGAGTTGCGACAAACTTTTTCTTTCCTTTTTGGTAAGTTTTGACTTATGAAATGTCTTCTTTACCCTTACTAAAATTAATTAATACATGTTAGCTCACCTAAACAACATTATCAATTCATCCTACAATAATCCGACTTAATTGAAAAGTTAATCATAACAGAATATTCACCGGACCACCCTTCTCTCCTTAACACCACCACACCAACCTCGCAACACACCAAACATTTATCTTCAAGGACCACCACAACCAAACTCCATATACAAAAACCGATGACAACCCACCATCATCACTGCCGCACCTTAGCAACACCAATCCCTAAATCTGCCCATATTTGCCCAAACTGAACGCAAAATCCGAACGTTGGCGATTGCATTCATATTTTGGCGATTTGCATTTAGATTTTTGGGTTCAAATTTGCGATTCCCACAATTTGCAATTTCTGGGATTCCACAATTTGCGTTCAATTTTTGCGTTGGATTTCTAGGCGATTTTGGTGGTGGTTGGGTGTTCGATTCTGGCGATTTGTGGTGTGACGCGAACGGACTTCATGGTACGTTCGTGGGTGGTGTGGTTCGTGATTGAGCCTCAATCGCTAGTGTGGTTCGTGGTGGATCTGATGGCAGTTCGTGGTTCTGATGCAGTAGGTGGAGCTGGGTTAGGTTGGGCCGGTGTGGTGGGCTTTGTTGGCCGAGTGGTGGTGGTGGTTCTTTCCAACATCATTATCTTAATTATATGTCTCAACAAAGTCCTTAAGCTTTGGAAATTTTGCCTAGGAGTCCGTGCTAACCAATTTGTTGCGATTAAAACGATACAGATGAAGTGAGTGTGTGTGCGCGCGCGCGCCGCTCAAGGAAATACGATTAATAACTTTGAGTTCTGACGAAGAAGTAAAATTAAAAGACTAAATCACATATCCAACTATTTAAGCATGCGAAACTAGAACTCTATTGAAATCACAAGGAACGAGTTACAAACATTCACACAAGAACAACAATGCTAACACTAATACACGAGCAGGTTTCAAGAATGAGAAATGTGCGATTCAAAACTAGTCCTCTTCTCTGTTTTAGATGCAACATACCCACAGGATAATATGGGGCAAGTAGGTGGGCCCAATTCCCATTTTGCCCATGTAATTAGGGAATGGGCAGGAATAAGTTGCATAAGTGGTGTTTGACTGTTTGTGATGGCTGATGAACAATGGGAGTGATGGTTTTTTTGAAAATCTAGGGTAGTGGTGTATGACTGTTTGTGATGGCTGGTGAACAATGGGAGCGATGGATTTTTTTTAATCTAGGTRAATGAATCAAGGTAGGGGAGGCAAGGTGAGTTAGGAATTTGATTGGAATGGGTTGTGAAATTGTGATTAAACATGGTATAGTTGAAATTAAGGATAGTTGAAAATTGTAATTTTATGTTTGTGATTGGAATGCTAATCTCACTCTCCAATTTCACTTTCTTTTCTCACTCTCCACATTTGGATATGATAAATGTTTGTGAGGATATGATAATACTTTATAAGGATATGATAAACCAAATATGCATAATCACTTGAAAATGAGAGTAAAGAAGAGGTGAGACTCAAACAATAGTTGGTTATCATATCTAAGTAAAGTATTATCATATCCTCACAAAATCTTATAATATCCTAGCAGCAAGTGAGAAAAGAGAGTGACATTAGCACCCCTCTTTGGCTTTTATTGTTTTTRAAGTAAAAGGTAAATTGGTCGTTTTATACAAAAAACTTACCAAAGTGAGTAATGTAACTAAATTGAAATGGCCAAAAAAGGGAAGTGTAAAAGTGTTGCAATTATAATGGAGCGGAGCAAGTWTATAGAATTGATAACGATTAAATAAAATAATTAACGATTAATAGGTGTGTAACCATTTGAGAATATTTGTAACCGCTAAACACAGTGCAGTTTGTGTTGTCTTAACTGCAAAATGAGACTAGTAAGTGGTAATGCGGTTCAACGGTACAAAAGTCGAAAATGCAGGTAAACGGTACGATTACGCCTTACGGTTACAGCATTACAGGTAATTTAGGAGTTTAAATGTATTTAAGTAAATATGAAATTGCAAGAGGATGAGTTTTCAAAAATTAAAAACTTACATGCATAGGAGATACCATCTTCTTCTTCTAAGGAAACTGTTGGCACAGGATACGAGTGGGCACCTGGCCTTGCTGCTTGCAATTGAGATGACTTTGACGAAGAATCAGTAACTTTTTCCTGGATAGTCGAAATATCCACCATTTTTAAAAATAAGGCATAGATGGAAAAGAACTTAGATTTTTCAATGCATACATTAAAAAAAGGATATATAGAGAAAATTGTCAACAAATGACATTTCATTGAGTGACCCAATCAACCATGATTAGGGAAAAGATGAACCACACAATCAAACAAGAATAATGAAGCAAAACCCACTTTCGCAAATAAATAAATAAAAAATACTCCCTCCGTTCTGATTTATTTTTYACGTTTGTAAAATTGCACGTCAATTAAGGGAAATTAGTTTTTGATAAAAATATGTAGTATTACTTGAAAGTTGTATTATTCTTTTAATTTGTTTAAGATGTGTGCAATAAAATTAAAGTAATCTTTTCATATATAAAAATGAGTGAAGGAGATAAGTTTGGGTGAAATAACCAAGAATGATAAGGAAATAAGTAGGTAATATGAGATATTTAGGGGTAAAATAATATTAATGGTAAAAAGTAGTATGAAAAAAGAAACAAAAATGTAAGAAAAATAAAAGGGAACACACACAAAAAGGACGTAAAAAAACTGGAACAGAGGGAATACATATATATACACAAATGAGGTAGAGGGAGACCGAAAAATGACTTGGTGGGAAAGCGTTAGAAACGATATAAGGCAAATGGGGAAACTCTTCATGGGTGACTTCCCAAAATAATCACTTTTGTTCATGTTAGCCACTCCACTTATGGGACTCTGGCTTAGATTGATGTTGACATGTATTATGTATAATTACAAGAAATGTAATCAATAAAAAATAATATATATCAGGGGGTTCAGTGGTTACGCTGAAAAGTTGAAATGAACACAGCTTATGATACTATAAGCAATAACAAAAAGATGCAAGGTGCAACCATGAAATCTAAGGAGTTGTTTGGCGTTTATATAAAGGGAAGCTAAAAACCACTCTATTGCTTTTGTTATTTTTGGTGGGTCTTGTGTATATACATGTATAAATGAGGCAGAGGAATACACTAACATCGTCTCCGTACGCTACCACCACTACCAACACACCATTCTCTCCTCTTCTCAGATTTGGATTTTGTTTGTTTCTTTGTGTTACTATAGGAGGGTGTGTTTGGGTGGTGAATGGTATTTTGGGACTGGATATTGGTTTTGTGTTGATGGTAGTGGTGTGCCATCTATTGAGTAGTTTTTGATGTTGATGGATTTTTAGCTGCGTGTGATTAAACTGTCAAATAAAGAATTAAGCAACATTTGTCGAAAAAATGAAAGAAAACCATTATCTTGGAATAAAACCACAAAAAAAGAAGAGAAAAGAGAAAAAGAAAAACTCGACAATCAATATGATTCAAAATCATGATGAAGCTTAGTTTAAAAGAGAAGTCAATTACGCGCAAAATTGTATGTTTACACTTCGGGAAAGCAAGATATTATATCTTTTTATCACTACAAAAGAAAGAAGGTTTAGTGATCAACACTTAATACGCAAGTTAAAGTTCCTTGAACGCTACTTTAACTAAAGCAACAATCAATGATCTAAAATTCAGAGTAAACAGTTCAAGTCCTACCAAAGACAATGCCTTGGTTGCACGCCAAACTTACACAGGCACACCCAAGGCCCAACCCCACCCAGCAATTACAACAGCATTGACCCGTCTCCAGCAAGCATCCCAGATTTCTTGAAGCAATAATATAAGTCTTTGTCATCTTGTGTACGAGAAGAATGCATTCTAAATGAAGCTTCAACGAATGAATTATTTAATACATTAAAAACCACATTTTTAATATACACCTCAAAGAGATGAACGGTGTATTCATACTACATGATGGAGCAGAGCATACGGCAGTTACATGAAAAGTGTATCCAACAAACAATCTTATAAATAAGGAAAATTTGGCAATAAATATCTAGATTTAGGGTTATTTTTAAAATAAATATCCTAGGTTCGCTTTTATTTTACTTCAATACCTAGTTTGGTGATATATTTTGAACATCATATCAACTAACGGAATCTTATCAATTCCGTTAGTTTGACTGTTAAATATTGTGGGCTCCTCATCCCTTCCTTACACCACCACTTTCACTACCACCCACAAATCATCACTTACACCGCCACCTGCGCACCATCACATCCCTACCACAACCAATCAAATTACCACTTACCACACCGCCACAATCGAACTAGTGAAATCACCACTTAGCTTTTTTTAGCACCACACAATCACCACTACCAATCGAACCACCTTTCATTCATCAGCATTACCGAAATCTTCCTCTATTCTTCCTATTTTACAACCCACCAATTTCTAAAACCACACAAAATTCTAGAAATTTCAAGACTCACTAATAAACAACATTCCAGCAATTTCAAGTATTAAATCAAAAAATCGAATTTCAATAGAGCAGAAAAACGAATTTCAAACAAAGAGAAATTGAAACCCAAAATAAATTCGAACTTAACTTAAAAGAATTAAAAATGAAAATTTTAAACCAAAATAAAGAAAACAATTGAAAATCAATAACAAAAACGAGATTTTTTTGGATATGATGAGCAGACCATGATGTTGGATGATGAATGACGACCCAAAAAAAAACAATGGATATGATGAGCAAAAAAGATCCACGCCACAAAAATTTCGATCACCCACTTCAGACAATTCATCACAATCATGATAAGGAAAAGGTAATAAATTAATTGCAAGTCTAACAAGTAAAAGCGRTGATCTTCAAACCACGTAACCCAAAAAAATGGAGAAAGGAAGGGGGGGAAAAAAGAGGGGTGAAGAGGATCGAAAAAGAGTGCCGAGGAAGGAAGAGAGAAAAATGGGGTTTGGGGATTAATTTATATAGGGAGGGCTAATATTGTAATTTCATAAGAGCGGTTCTGTTAAAACTAAGAAGTACTTCTGTTAGTTGTTATTGATTTCAAAATATTTGATCAAACAAGTATTTAAGTAAAATAAAAGCGAACCTAGGTATTTATTTTAAAAATGACCCTAAACCTAGGTTTTTATTGTCAAATTTTCCATAAAATAATCATAATGAAAGAATAAAAAAAGAAACTCAAGAAAAGAGGTGATTAACTTTGTCCAAGAGGAAAGGGCTATGAATGTTCACATGCAAGTGATGCAACTATGCAAGGGTGGGATTATGCATCCAAACTTCTTTTAGGAGATTGTTAGGTATATAAAATACAAAGTAAATTGACAATGCAGGAGCATCCAGAGGATAGTGGGGGTAGTAACACTAATCTTAGGAACAAGTCTCGGCAAAACAAGAGGAAAAAAATATATCTGATAGTCTAACATACCCTTTTATCTTTGCTCTTCCTCGTATGATCCTCCTTTCTTCTCTTACTGATCTCCTTTTTCTGGAAAAATAAACATAAGCAGTCAACTCCAAAAAAATCCTAGCACTTTGATAAAGATTTCTGCCCCACACACAATGTCAGCACAAGGCTAATAGTGCCTTATAGGCTGATACTGTACTTGTAGAAACTTTCCTTCAACAATTACAATCTCAAATCATGTTTTAAGTCCAAAGTTATGTCAGAGCATCATAAATAAGATACCAAATCACTAAAGGAATCAAAGATAAACTACACATTCAAGGTTTCTACAGTAAATTATATGCAGAAGGAGAGGAGGTAATTCCAGTCAAGTGTGTCAACCAGTTTACTTCATACATGACAAGCTACTAAAAGTCTAAAAGTTATACCATGAACCAATTSCAAGCTTGGACACATATTTTCAGTTTCTATATTTCTAGCATTGACAATCAACATGTATATCAAGACATTGAAAATGAATATAATATCAAGCCAACTAATTTTCAGAAAACTACCCCATTGGCATAAATAAATTTAAGTTGTTTGATAAACTAAAGTAGATACGACCAAAAAAAAGGTTGAATGCATGATGATGTCCTCCATATAAAGCTGACTTTTTTCACATCAGAATATATCATGATCTCTTCCCAGGCTGAACATAATTAAATGGCAGATCCTAATTTTAAAGCATCCAACATATCCAGATACAGTACCTAAAAATGCTTTCCGAATATAATTGGTCCMGTCTCTTCTACATTTGGCAGCGGATTGCAAGAGGACCTGATGGAAAGGCACCATTCAACCCAAACTCCTATAATACTCCATGTAATTCAAAATCCTACAGATCTAGGTGTGAGCAAAACAATATTGTCTACCTAGGTCCCACAATGAGAGGAAAGAGATTTTATTTCCCCATAATAGTTCGTGGAAACTGGAAAGAAATCAGATAAGGGAACTGACACATGATAATAGATGAATGTATGTCCACAAGACCTGGAAAAGATCTTGATAAAAAGGTCATTCTACCTCAAGCTTAACTATTGAAAGTTCACTCTCACATTAGAAGTCAAAAGAAACAAACAGCTATTTAAAAGCCTCGGAAAACAAACAAGATCAACACTAAGATCCAGCATCTTGGTTTTAAGAGAAATGTCAAGGAGCTTACATTCATCCACCTAGCACGTAGTGCYACATCACGAACTGTCTTATTAGGCAACTCCATAGCAATCTTGGCATAGCGAATAATGCTTGACTGTGAAGCATATCTGTGTTTATCAAGCAAGGAGAAATATTTAGACATCATATGAAGAACCAAAGTTGTGCAAAAAGGGAACTTGAACACCTATGAACACAAGTATACGTAAATTTTCTGCCTCGTCTGGCCTCCACTCAATGAGAGCCCATAGTTACTTCAGATAAACGTAGCATGAGGGGGGAACTTCAGAATTTAGGTTGAAAGATGGATTGTCAACTACAAATGACATAATGGTATCGAAAAAGCTAACCAATTCAGATTCCGTAATCCGAGCACATACTAAGTAAGTTATTGGATTAATACCAACGTTCTAAAATTTCATCATACCTAGCCTTGTAATGACTTAGGACTTTCACTCCTACACAACGTAAGGATGCAAGTCTAAAGACTAAACTATCTCCGCATTAAGAATCAAGGCTACAACATTGTACCTAATGGCAGTTCGTGCTATAAAACAAAAATGAGAGGCAAGTAACACATTCAGTACATTGCACATAAAGGGCATACTTGTTACAATTTGGACTTGGCACATTATGTTGAACTGGAATTCTTAGACTTAAAACCCAACCTCACATTATTATTCAACAAACACACCTGGCAAATGTGAAAGTTTTTTTTTTTTTTTTTACTACATTCCCACAATTATGCTCATTTGTACTCACTAATTAGATAACATTTTGTTTCTAAAGTTCAAAATCAAAGGGGCACCCAAAAGAATACAAGTTGTCAAAAAATCTCAGCAAAAATAACGATCTGCAACAAAAAAATAATAAAACTCAACAATGAAAACCGCCACTAAAGAATTCAGTCTTACGAAGAGAATCGCCGAGTGGCGCCAACTCATCAGAATCTTTATCAAAGGACACCTAAAATTAAGCACCTAATGCAAGATTAACCTTTTCAGATTCTCAAACCCAAGAATAGTGTGACCAATTAAATTAATAAATAATAGAGGTAATTCAACACAGATAAAACATAATTAAATGATAAATAAATTTTAAAATAAATATAACTGGGAAAGCCCGTTTCCAAGATTGTTTTGCTCCTCAGCAGTCAATCTGTAGCAAAACCAGGATTAAATGCTTCATAGCCGAAGCAGTACCGATTCTCATGACCGAACTCCGATTGCCTATTTACTAGTTGAAGCAGAAGGACCACATAAAAGAGGATTGTTACATTGGTGGTGATTCGCAAATGGATTTGCACTTGCTGCCAATTCATTCTCGAGATTTTTTCACAAATACCCATTCACTAATTTCTGCAAAATTCACCTTTTTGATACCAAACAGACAAGATTTTCGCATAAAATCCAATACCCAGATGAGAATTCTCCAATATATTTTGCCAAAATTTGTGTTTTTCAACAAACGAGGGTTCTGCGAATTTAGCAAGAGATTTCAGAAGGGTACTTTTGAGAAAGATTCAAAAGGGTAATTTTTTAGAGAAGAGAAAGAAGGTTATCGAGGGATTTCGGCAGAATGAAAGAAAATGGTAAAGAGAGGAAAGAAAGAGAGATACTTGAAAAACAAAAACCACAACAACAAACAACGAGTAGTAGAAGAAGTATTTTTTGGCATTGGATATTTGTTGTTGTTTGTTCAATTAATTAAAATTATGGTTTTAAAAAGAAGTCTAATAAGAAACATGTTGAGTGATTTGGTTTGGAATCAAACTCAGATTAAAAAAGATTCTTTTGGTTTTTTGCTAGCAATTAATCTGTAATTATAGTGTTTAAGTGAACCTGGAGATTTGGTTTTTTAGCCAAAGTTCACCCTGAATTTTCAGCAAAATGGGTGTGGGTTTTTTTCATGGGTCAACTCAAACTATCATTTGGACCCATCTTGGTAAGCCATTTGGACCCAATTTGGACTTTTCATTTCAATTTTTATTTTGGTTTTTTGGTGTTTTTCTAATGGTTTGAAAATTTAATTTAGGTTTTGTTAATTTCATTAATTTAGAGTCTATTCTTCCACTTATTTGTACTTTTAAATTTTTAATTATAAGTCTTTTTTTGAAGTAGAACAAAGAACACACATTAGAGTCTTTCCTAGCAAAGTGCTAATAATGGGCCTACTAACCAAATTACAACTAATCTTACGACCATAACATAAGAAAATGAATTACAAATATTATAATATCAAGAAGGATACTAACGGCATCCCACTAGGGATTTCTCTCATCCTCACAATTCACAATGAGCTGGCATTGATCCAAACCTCCAAGACTCATGGATATTCCCCGGATCCGTAAACCCGTCACGAAACATTGAGCTAAGAACTACAGCTTGAGTTGCGTCCATTGCCCAGATTCTTGCTCCTTACTCAGTTGCATGCCCTTCCTGCATTCAAAACATAACCAACCTGCTACTTCCAACGAGCTTCCTTTAGTCTTCACACGCACGCACCAGTCAAACACTCATGAGTTGCATTTCACTAGTGAGTTGCCCCTTTTAGTCCGATTCAGCATAGGAGCTCTGGGACTGTTTTGCTAGTAGGAGCCAGCCCTCATCTAAATCATACAGTGGCAGTCAATAAAGATGGTTCTCCAATGATCCACCTCTCATGTATTCTCTTCATGATGTACTCCGGGTTTCCTTTTGCGTTTACTCGGGTTTACCTAGCGTGTATCTAGGATGTACTTCCGGGTTTTACCTCTTCATGTATTCTCTTCAGTGATGGATACTTCGCGGGTTTCCTTATTTATTTTATTATTAATTATTATTATTATTATTATTCATTATTATAATTATTATTATTTTATTATTATTATTATTAGTTATTATTAATAATTATATTATTATTATATTATTATTTTATTAATTGATATTATATTATATATTATTATTATATTATTATTATCACCCTTTGTTTGGCAGTAAAGTTAAGGTCTTAGAGCCAATAAGAAGAAATCTGAATTTACAAGTGGGTATGGAAAAATGAAAGTCGAGAGGTTACCCAACGAGAGGGAGTGAATTAAGTGCTTCGTTGAAAAATTTTCGTTCGACCTCGAAACTGTGATTCATTTGTCTTGTTGTTCTGCTTAAAGCGTATCGCAAACTCCATTTGTTGCTCAAGAGATTGCTGGTAAATGAACTCTTTGCTAATCAAAACTCTAAATCATAAGTTTACTATTTTGCAAACTTGAAAATTCAATTATCGATATTCATTATTAATGGCCAACAATTTTATCCTTGAAAGCGTGTCTTTCAATTTCGTGCAATTGAAATTGGGCTTTGTTTGCTGATGCTTTATGTACTGCTCAAAATTGATGAATTGCTGATTTTTGCTTATTCATTAGGTATTTATAAGTCTTTTGCAACTTTTTTCACAAATGTAGTATTGGATGCAACTTTTGAGGTGAGTTGAAGCCACCAAAGCCTCATGTAATTGGTGTGCGCGGAGCAACTATGAAAGTCTTGTGACTTGTTCATGGCGGGCTTTTTCCTGATTACAAATTCTTGATGAAACTTTTTTTAATTTTTATTATTGATGGAGTTGACCTTTCCAATGTCTTGTTGCAACAATGCATGTACATGTAGCAGCTAATTTCATTCATTGTTAGTAACTTCAAAGTGCTTGGTATGTGTTGTTAATGGGTGTAACTTAGTCTTTGTGATTGCATTATGGCTTGTTGATATGTTCTTTGGAATTACCAAATCATATTACTGTAAAGCATATAAAAAGGAAGTTTGTTTAAACTTATGTGTCAGAATGCGACAAGTGTCCACGCTATTTATCTGACAAGTGTCATGTCTTTTGTACTTATCTTGTGTTTGTCCTTTCAATGTTCTAGCTTTAATCTTTTCATTATTTTTGTGTTATTGTTTTTAAGCATTGATATTTGTTTCCGTCTCATCATGTTTTTTACTGTTAGATCTTCTTTATGCTTTTTATTTATTTTGGATAATGGATGTATAGTCTTTATACTCCTAGCAAATTAGTGTGATAAATATTTATTTCTCTAAGTTTTTCGGTTCTAAAATCACTTCATTTATATTGTAGGTATTGAGTGCGAGGTAAGAGGGAAAGGTGATGAATGAGGCTATTGATCGATGAAGTTGGAGGCTTGTCTTACATGAGACAACATGCAATGAAAGGGTTGTCCCAAAGAAAAGCATATATATGTGGTAAGAAGAGCCCAATCAATGGCATATTGTAGAAGACAAACACATAGGGCATTTTCGTAATTGAAAATGTGGAGCAAAATACAAAACACCCACTTTTAAGAGCTATGGGATTGTAAGAAAACAAACAACGAGAGGGTTTTTCGTAATTGAAAGTTGAGCAAAATAAAAACACCACTTTTAAGAGCTATCGGGATAATGGGATGTATAGTCTTTTCATCTCACTGCACTTAATGTGATAAATATTTATATGTTCTCATAATTTTTTTTCTGGTTATCCACTAAATCACTTCATTTTATTGGGTAGGTAGTTGAGTGCTAGGTAGAGGGAAAGGTGAGATTGAAGGTTGTCCACGATGCGACAGACATGCAATAAAGAGTTGTACAAACAAAATGCAAAAAAAAGCATATAGGTAAATTGTAAAGAAGAGCATTAATGGCAGTATTGTAAGAAAACAAACACTGAGGGCATTTTTCGTATTGAAAATTGGGCAAAATCAAAACGACCACTATTAAGAGTATGGGATATATATTATTTAGGAAAAATTTCAGCAAGTTACCTATTAAAGACACAATTTTTTAAGAGAAGATACCTAATATAAAGAGCTTATTACAAACTACCTAATAGTCTTTAGTTATTCAAGCACTACCAACATTTAACTATGGTGAAATTGCAACTTGTGAAACAGTCGAAATACCTCAGTTTTAACCAACCCTCACTCCTAATTTGCCCAAACTCACCCAATTTCCCTATCTTCACATCCTACATCCCCTTCTCTTTTTCATACACTTCTCTTCTTCTTCTTCATTTCAATGTAAATGAGAATCTTCCATTCCACTAAACTTCCCACCCAATCACCGTCATCGTGTCAAACTCTCCCTGCTTCAATCTCCTTCTTGATAGTTTTGTATTGCTGACCTTCGGGTGACATTATGAGAACAACATTTTGCACAATCCGAACAGACGGAAGCATACAATCTTTACACGTAGGAGATTGCTAATAGCCTTGTAAACTCAATTGCAATATACTAGAAATCAGTATGATAAATGAACATGGAGAATATTGACAAGTTGGTATCCAAGGTAATTAACAGTTTTGTATTTGTTTAATTGTATATACATTGTTAATTCATGATTTGTACTTCGTTTAATTAGAAAATGCCCAAAAGAGTAAAAAGTTTGAAAACGCCTAATTGTAAATTGGGGAAAATGTGTTTGTTTTATTCCTTTAATTGAACACCTAGTTAAGCTACTCATGTTGCTTGAATTGTGTTAGTTTTAGTTGGAATCGCATACAAATTTTAGTTGGAATTGCAATGCAAGTTTTGTTGGAACAAACACAGACTCGCAAAATGAAGTACCTAATAATTTAAAGATGAAAGACAAATACCTAGTTCAATGTTCAATTCGCAAGAACAGAGAGCAAGACAGAAGACAAAGAAAAAACGAAAGAAAGAGGGAAAGAAGAAAATTAGGTTAAAATGGAGAGGAAGGGATAAGAATTCGTGAAAAATTCAAAGGGAAAAGAAAAGAAAAGGAGAAATGTTTAACCGTGTTAGGAGAATGGTTACTTGGTAGCTTGAAAAGGTTTGAGTGCTGATAAGGTGTTTTTGTAAAATAAGACTGTATATTAGGTATATTCTTTAAAAATAGTGATTTCATGTATTTACTAGAAATTTTTCTATTTTATAATTATATGTCATCCTCATTTTCGTGTGAGAAATTTCATGCACTACAACAAGTTTCATTGTGAGCATCTTTTCATCCTTTTTAATAATTTTGTCCACTTATTATTTTTCATACAATTGAAATCAAATAATCAATTGCCGGCATATATCTCAGTTGTATGATGGTTTAGATCATATTAATGTTTTTGCAGAGAAATCACCATAAAATTTAGAAATCCATGGGCACCTCGAAGGTGTTAGAATGAATTTGTGATGATACTCGTTATATATATTTCGCAATTTGCATTGACTAAAATAGTACCAAAATACAACAATAGGAGATGTTTGTAATGAATGATATAATTTTACAAACTGACTTTCCATGTATTAAAATAAACTGCAATTCCGGGCAACGTCGAGAAAGAAAAGCTAGTTGTGTCTTGAACATGGAATATGTGGAATGGAATTGTGCTTCCTATTGTCATGTTGAAATTTTAAAGACGCTTCCCTTGGGGGTGGAATGCTCGCTTGAAACGTTATCTTAATTGCCTTGCAATTGTCTTCAAGATTTGTATACAAGTGCTAAGAAGAATACGACATTCTTCCTCAAGCTAAAGACTTGATCTTTAGCTAATGCGCCGATCTTTTGCAGTGGATGTGATGACTAGTCGTAAGCCTCTATGAGTCATTTCATTCTCGTTTTGCCAATGCTCTTTTTGCACGCTTGTATGTCGAGACCGTTCATTTTAGCCGTGTTATGTTGCTCTTGTTGTTGTTAGTTGAGATTTGTTTTCCTTTGCCTATAACAAATGCCTGATCTGAAGAGCAAAGAAAAGTGTTTAAGGCACCCGTAATGTGTGGAAAGTGAAGGAGGAGGACACTCTGAACTTGTGATACTATTCGGGGAATCTTTCTATCCATCTGAGGCATGAGAGAGTATGTAACCCACTGTTTTGAACTTGACTCTTTTGTTGTCTTGTTGCTCATAGTTCTAACTTTTCCTTTTCTCTTGTGTAGATGTGGTTATGGGATCGCTTATTTTCGGACTCCCTGGAGCTAGCATATTTGCAACGATGGATTTCTACAAATCACCACATGGTATGAGAATCGTTGCATAGATGGTGCTTTAGTGACTTAATTTGTGTTTAGCATGATGAGTCACGGCATAACCAGGGACGAAGGATCCTAGTCTTGGTCTCCTTAGGTGGTTTTGGGGACACCATGACACCTTCCACAATTCCGTGGGGAGAGATGATTATGACTCCCCATGACTTTGCTATGCCTACGGGCCTCCATTCACAAGGGAGCAGGATCTGGTTGATTTATCAAGACACCCATCATTTTTTGTAGAGAGGAGTGGCTTGGGACCAGTTGCGCTGAGTAGTGGTCCGTGGAAGAAGGACGACGTTGCGCCGTTGAGTGAGCTCATTCAGGGATCTTTACATTGAACGACATGTCGGATGACCAAGCAATCGATAGACTTGGATTTCACCCTAATCAATAAGACCGTCCGATCCACGCCGAGGATCGATTTGACGGAGGAAAACAAGGAAAAACACCATGTTAAATGGGTGGGCAATTGATCGGCCGTCGGAGGTGGGTTGAGCTTCATCGATTCATCACCTCCGATTGACAGGCTTGTCGCGTACCCGATAAAAAATAACCTATTAAAACTAACTATGTAGCTAGTGGGTAACAGGGTCGTCCACAGGAAGCAACAATTAATTATTAACTAATTAAAAGCATCTAGATTAGTAAAAGAGCCTTTGATTGATTATATTGACTACTACTACTAATGAAAGCAATCGAATTATATAAAAATACCTATAATAAACTAAGTTAAGGGCTATGGTTTTCAACATAACAACAAATTAAACAATAATTGGGTATCAACAATTCACAATAAGGCACAATCCAGACAGGATCAAAGTCTCTCGAATCGAATGAACCTAGAACTACCCTAACGTATCGTCGCCTAGGATAGTCTCGTTTACCTATTGACGTTGATCGCTTGTAATTTAAGTTTCATCGCTTAGATCTTAGAACTCGTGACTATCATTATGCAAATTAAGTCGTGCACTACCTAATTGATACTATGAAGAAAATCAAAAGGAATTCGATAAATTGTCAAAAGTATGAATTGAATGAATTGAATCAAACCCAAAACATGCTAATTAATATTGTTTGATCCCCAATTTCCTGGAAGGAAACTTACTGCAACGCATAATTAAATTAAACATAATGAAAGCAATTGAGAAAAACATAATCAAGTAGATAAATCATTAAAAGCAATATAGAAGATAGAGGATGAAATAATTACGCAAAGAAGCAATTGGCAGTTGATGAATGATTGAACTTTTAATTGAATTTGAATGATGAATGATAACTAGGGTTCATGCTTTTTTCACAATACGTATTGAGTTTTTTGTCTGATAAAAATGATGATAGAAATAAAAAGATAAAGATAGAATTAGGATTTTGAATGCCTCCTTACACAATCAGAAATTTTCTAAATTAAACCTAAGCTTGATAAAATTAAATCAATGCCGTTCATTAAAAACCATTTAAAAAATCGACTTAAATGGGAATCGGGCCTCGATTCCGACGGATCAGATGTGATCCGATCGGATCAACTAAAGGAGGCTGAATTGTCCGTCTCTAGAGGCCATACTCTCGACTACGGTGGTGCCAAATCACGCATGTGACCTATCAATCCGAAGATCTCGGGTCTAGTTTCCAATGCAGCTAGAATCGCACAATCCGACGAACGAAACATACTTTTGGCCGAAAGAGTGAGCATGTATCAATTCTTTGTGTCCGCTCACTCTAGCTCCTTGTCATTCTACTAAAACTCGTAGGTGCTTGCAATAAGTCCCGAAATCACTCCAAATCAATGGAAGCAACCTAAAACCTTACTCAAACACTAAACAGGAACAACATTAGTAGCAAAGAGGCCTTAAGAAGGTCAAAAACCATTCAATATAGCAAGAGAATGAGGAAAAACCATATACAATACAATACATCACCGATCCACCACCGCCCATCCATCCATCTGTTCCTAAAAACATACACTTTTATATTTATTAAACAATTGATGTTATTTCTTTAGATTCATCCTATGAACTCTATGTTAGTAGAAAGATGCTAGATTTATCATTTTGCAATTGCATTTTTCAGAATTAATCACCAAACAAACGAACCCTCTTTTTCTCACTACGTATTCCATTATCATTCAACTAGTGCTACTGCTTACCTCCGGCATTGAATTGCCTGCCCCTACTGGCTTTTGTTGCTACTCTGGGGCTGTCACAGATTGCTCCTCCGACCTACACTGTCATTGCTCGATGGCTCGACCAGCACTTTGTGCTTAGATTGGCTACCGGCGCATGACACATTATCCACGTACAGGAAGTCAGATTGTTTTCTTTGTTTGCACTGGATTTTTAAGAAATTAGGTATGAGGTATTTAGACTTTGTGATATGGAGTTTGTGAGTTCTAGTTTGTTGCAATTATTTTTATGATCAATTTGCTTGTTATAAATTGTACATTTGTATTGTTGCCATGAAATTTAGGGTTTAAGGATTTTTCATATGATGAGTTATTGATTGTTGCAATTGATTATTTGAATGTATTCTTCGGAACATTTATGTTTTTTGTTGATTTCAATATTCTTTTAATTGTACTATCAAAGAGCATACTGTTTATTGCTTAATAAAATGCAATTTGTCAAAATTAATTTCTTTTTTCTGATATTTGCTATTATAGAGGTGCACAATGTATTGATTGATAGTATAGTGACATTTGAGCAATGTATTGCAAATGTTTGGACTAGCATTTTTGTGATAATGCAATATATGAGAATGATTCAATGTGAATGATAAACAATAAATCTTTAAAATTATAAATTTGTTCTGGTGATTCTTTTAAATAGTACTAATCTTAAGCTAATTTGTTTTTTAAATGGCTTTCTAATAGTCTCAACGAGACAATATTGTATTTATGCGTATTATTTTTAGCTTGTATATTTCTTTAGTAGTGAGCATGACCTAATTATAACGCCAGTAATTCAAGTGAGAGGTGGTCATCAAAGTGGAGGGAACTATTGTTGGAGAAATTTGAAAGTCCATAGGCATTTTGTTGCAACCCGCTAAAATCTTATCCATCGATTCACCCCGCGGATGAACACGATGGATTCGAATTTGGATGATTGGATTAGGCGCATGAAAGGTGGGTCCCCGAGTAATGGATGGAGGCAGCATTGGGTCCTATAATAGACACCACGGGCTCCTCAATTTCACACACACACAACACACACTTCATCTAAAGCAATGCTCTACCGAATTCCCTCCTCATCTCGCTCATCTAATAAACACTCAAATACTCTCTCTCAGACATTCAAATTCATTACAAATTTTGGGTTTTTTGGCGCATTTCTCAAAACACATTAAACAAAAATTCATCATTATTAAAGTTTTTAATTCAAGGGTTCTTACAGTGGCACATTCATCTAAGCAATGCTGAGCCGAAATTTCTCTTATCTCGCTCACTCTAAAGAACACTCAATAACCCACTCTCACACTCCAATTCATATACAAATTGTTTTGCATTTCTCAAACAGCATTAAGCGCAAAAAATTCATTCATTCAATTTGAAGTTTTTCG
>SNQN01006748.1:9174-32914 GCA_008642245.1 Bassia scoparia
TAGGTTTAGTCCAACTTATACAATTTTCGTTCAAAAAACTTCAAAACCCTCGAAAATCACAGTCCTACTGATTGACCCACGAATTTCAAAATCGATTTCACCTTCAATTCCAAGGTAAACTTGCAAATTCGTTATGTGTTGTTTCTATTGTTGTGCAAGTATAATCAATTTAATTGTTTTCAGTTCGATTCACCTCCTAAAATGCTTGCCAAAATTCCAGATAGTTGTTGTAATTCGAATTTTTGGGTTGAATTTCGGCAATTTTTCGCTAATTCGTTGATTTTGTCTTATCTAGAACTGGCTTGATTTTCTGCATTGGAGAAAACAGTGATTTTTTTTTAAAAGTTTTTTTTTTGGGTTTTTGATAATTGATGTGATACCCTTCTTTTGTTTTGTTGTTTTTGAAGGTTGTTTGTGAAAAGAGTTATGGCAACCTTAGACGAAGCTTCTCAAGGAACTCAGGTAAAAAAAAAAAAAATCCCAACTTGGAAGTCAGTAATGTTATTCTGGTTTTATTGTGTTTTGACTTGAATTTTGGGAATTTATAATCAATTGAAATTGAATTTTGGCGTTTTTGATTGACAATCATAACTCCCTTTCCTAATGTTTATTGTGGGATTCTAATTGGATGCTGTATTTGGGTTATATGGTGACATAGAACTGAAGGTGTTGCTACTTGAAGTCAGTCATATTATTGTGGTTTTATTGTGTATTTTTGTCTGAAGTTTGGGAAATTTTAGTTGATTGAAATTGAGTTTTGGTGTTTTTGATTTCAATTGAGCAGTAACATGAACCAGAAATCCTTGTCATCCTAGGTGGCAATACTGATATTTTTGTATTGTTGTAGAAAATTGGTATTGCATTAGTTAGAAGGAGAGCTAGCTCTATTAGCKCTATTTTTTATTTTTAGAAGAAGAGGGAAAGGAATGAAGGGTGTTTGTGTCACTGTCATAGTGCCATCAGCCCATCTCTCTTTAGCTATGCTCCTGCAGGCTGCAGCTATCTAAAAGGATTAACGGGGAGGAGATGATGCATATGAACTATTCTGTAATAAGGAGTGGGGTTTGCAGGAGGAGCTCCCTGTTTTTTTTTATGCATATTGTTGACTTAGTGATTAGTGTTTGAGGGTGGCATGATGTAAATTCTGAAAATATGCTGCAAAAGGCTATGGTTTTTTTGAACTCTAAAAAACCTTTAAGAGAAATATCAGCTTACTGTGAGGCATATGGCTATATGAATATATACAATTTTGTGGATTTCTATCATCCAATGCTGTTTAGGTTAAAAGGGTTGAATATGCTACGGAGTAGGTCTTAGAAACGTAGTGATACATATATTTGGTGTGACGTTCTTTTGAGGAAGGTTTCTCAGTCGTAAAAGCTTTATGATTGAGGTAAGGAGATCAATTGAACTTGGTTTTAGTTAGGTCATAATCTTATGGTTTGTACACGAGATAATGTGACAAAGAAGGGTCATTGTTTTTAAAGTTAGTGGTGACAATTGGGATCATGTTTGTAACTCGAATTTTAGTATCGTGAGTAAAAATGCAGTGCTAATTTTTTCTTCCTAGAGAAGTCTTATCATCCACTTTAATCTAGTGCCAAGCTTTTAATTACTACGAATGAAATTAAATGATCTTAGTATACATAGCACTAGCACCAGATGTTATATGGCCTTCTCTGCTAGTGAAGAAATGGAATATAAGCACATGAGTTCTTGGAACATTACACTCATTCAACATTGAAAATGTTACTGATTGATTGGTGTCATACGCTGATATGCATAATTGACAAGGAATATTGACATATCTGGATATCCCCTTTACAAGCTTCAGACCTTTTAGAAACAATTAGCTTGACTTTGGTGGGGCTGGCAATCTATGCCCCTCTGYATTGATTGTGGAGTGAAATATGTTGTAGTTTTGAGATAGTATCTGTTTTTTATGAATATCTTTATTAGTTTCTTAAGTTTGATTGAACAGGAAGTGATGCTGGAGTTCCGTGCTGGTAAAATGTTATTTGAGGGAAAACGTGTCACCCCAGATACTCGTAAAGGGCTTGTTAGGATAACACGGGTATGTAAATTTATCAGAATTAACTTCTTTTCTCATATTTACTTACTTAAGCTGAAACTGCATGCATGCCTTTGCAGTTTAGCTGACATCGAAGTATCTCTTTGATTGTGTGATGATATTGTACCATGGTATCTAACACTTTTATTTTTCCAGGGTGAAGAGGGCTTGATCCATTTTCAATGGTTTGATCGGGCTCAAAATGTGATTGAAGATGTATCCTTTTGCTTTGCTATACATGTTTTTTTTTTTAATTCCTTTATTGTGCTCTGACAATATATGTATTGTTAGACAAATTCAGTTAAATGGATTCTCCGATTCCTCACTTTCTATTTTCTAATAATAACTTGTCAGTCTTGTCGTTAATCTTTCTAGTTTTTCAAACATTAGGAGTCAAATAGTGATCATTATTCAAAAATTTTTTGGTATATTTTGAAAATGTTAGCAGTCTAAATGTGTGAGAATGACTAGTAYGAAACAAAATTGTTGATATGATGAAAATAGAACTCATGATTAGTGGTAACATTGATAGGGTAAAGCAAGCCTTTTATAAGCAATGATTAGGATGAAAGGATTTTCTCCATGTTACCATTGGTCTATATACTTTTGCTTTTGTTGCTATGATTTTTAGGGTAACAGACTGACCTAGATTTTGGGATTTGTCTATTTAAACAGATTGAGCAATGTTGACTGAAGTAAATGGACTTAACTAAACATTTATTAACATTCTAACCAATGCTAAACTTGGCCAGGCTATTGGAAGGTGGTAGATGTTACCCTATCCCTGTTCAGTTTCTGAACTGTTCCAATTTTTGTCTGGGTAGTGTGAGCCATTGTTGTCTATTTTGTTACTTGTATAGGTAGGCTTTGAAGGTTGTGAATTCTCCTGTGGGTCTGCCTCTTGAAGCACTTCTGAGATGTGGTTGAATGGGAATCTCATTTTCAAGTGACTGATAGACAGGGTCAAATCCATTTTACTTTTATGTTGACAATTTCTGCTAGTTTTGTCTGTAGAAGTGCTGAGTATCTTTTGGGTTCTCGTGTGCTCCTAATATTGATGATGCTGGCTCTAACTTGTTTGCCAGTYTCGCACAAAGTCTATTGCTGCAATCTCTTAGCACAAGGCACAATATTTTGGGAGTTACGTGACAAGGAGGGAGATAGMAAAGGACCCATGTGATGAGGAGAGAGGTAAAGAGAAATCATATGCAAATAAGTTACTGCTGCAAATAATTAGAAACTTTTTAAGAAAGAAATGCTGCAGCCTGCAATTAAAGTGAATGGTGGATTGGTGGGAGGGTGATGGTGTAAAGCGATTACTGAATACCTCTTTGTCAATTTAGTTTGATGAGATGTTTTGAATAACTTGCATAGTGAGTTTGCCATACAAGAATTGTTGTTTTAGCTTGATGTTAGGATTTGGTCTTTTTTTTTTTTTATAAAAAAAATAATAATAATAAAAAAAACTTTGAAAGAGATGTTGATGGTGGATCCACTCTACAGGCTTGTTTTGCTTGTGGATAAACTTCTTGTTCTTGGTGATGACATATACAACTTGCTACATGATTATGGATCACCATGTTTTTCATGGTCTCAACTCTCAACTCTGTAATTTGTCGTAGTCAACTTTTACTGGTTTTGTCGGTGAAATTTAGATAATTCCCTTTTGTGTGAGAAATAATTATTTTATGTGCTGCTCACTGCTCCTTTGCTCAATATTAGTCTCTTGATCATTGATGATGTGGTTTTCTTGGAGCGCCATCTAATAATGTTGGCCAATGTGCTCTGGTTTAGAGTGATAAGATTCGGAGAATGTAAAAGCTGTTGCAGTTGGGATCTAGGGTTGCATACTCTAGCTTACCTGTAGAAGTTGAAAACTCTTGAAATAACTTGCTTTTCACCTGATAGTTTCTAAGTGGTAGCTTCTTAACGAGACTTAAATGAAGTGAGAGAATTATCTAGATCAGTGAAGGTAAAGACTATTCAACAATTTATTTTCATGACCATGCTCAGGTTTAGTCAGGATCTTAGTTTATTATGTTTGCCAAGAGGTGGTTTTGAGTGGTTGAGCTTATTCAGACAATGTTGTCTTTGTAGTAACTGGAATAATGGATGAATAAAGCCTTGACTTCTAGGAAATCTGGTTTCCTTTGCAATTCTGTTTAAATGCATGCAAGAAAAGCAGTTCAGTATCTTTTTTTGTTTTTGGTTTTCTGTTTTTATAAAAACAGAAAACCAAAAAAGGAAACCAGAAAAAGTAGGTTAGAATTTAACTGTCAGTTTTCAAAATCATCATATTTCCAGTAGACCTAAGTAGTTTTTAATCTTTTATATGATATATTTCCCATGACTTTTAAGAACAAAAAAACCAAAAAACAAAAAACTACAATAACGCCGAACAGGCCCTTAGCTATTTGTTTGGGATATTTGGTTATTGTTACAAGGCATTTGCATAAATCTGATTTATATTCATGGAGTGCTTTGGAGTGCAAACAATTTTAGGTTTCAGAGCTTGTTACTTTGCCCTTCCTTCCACAGATGAATACATGATTTGCTACTACAGTATACATGCAAACATGAATACATGATTTATGTATTTTCCCCCCATTCGTTCTTATGATCCGGTTATACCAGCGTCTCTGTTGTTCCTTAATGCACCATAGGATCAGATTGTTTTCCCGGAAGAAGCAACTTTTGAAAAGGTATGTTTCTGTTCAATTTTATTTTTCACATGAAATTGGTCTATTTGCTTTCATTTTTTTGTACTCTGGCTGCAATTTTAATCTATCCATTAATGCTCAGGTCGAGCAAGCTTCTGGGAGGGTATATATATTAAAGTTCAACACAGATGATAGGAAGTTCTTCTTTTGGATGCAAGTAAGTTGTGATATTCCTATATTGGTGCACTTGAGCACTGTGGTTTATGCAGTTTCAATGTTCTTCCCAACTAACTTATTTATTTATTATGAATTGTTTTCAGGAGCCAAGAGCCGAGGATGATCAACAGTTGTGTCGCTCAGTAAATTATCACCTTAACCGACCATTAGGTACCAATTCGCATCATTATTCTTATACAGTCATGTGTAGTTTTGCTGTTGGGATTTCTTATTACCACCACTCTCAAGAGGCCCTGATCGTCTACCAACCTGGATGATTCAGAGGTTCCACTTCAGTATGGTCCTTGCTCAATTAAAAAAGTGTTGTTATTAATCAAGACTTAGGGCCTGTTTACATTAGCTTAWTTTCAGTTCAGTTCTTAACCCAATTTCTCTCTCTCATAAAATATTCAATTCAGTTCAGCTCARCTCAGTTCAGTTAATGTAAACAGGCCCTTATCTAGTTATCTTCCATCTCGACTCATCTGWATTAAAATKTTTCTATGTTTGTCATTTAGAAAGCCTTCGAACCTGTTTCCCCTAGAAGTTTCCTTCACGTTGCAATTTCATTTTGTGTTCTTGCGGACTTCTGAGGTTGCTTRTTTGCATCCGTTTTTTTTCACACACATGGATGTATGAATTGGGATCTTGTACAAAGTATGCGTATCATGTATAGCGAGAAAAGGATGAGATTTATTGGATTAGCACAAAGGTGGAAGTTTTCCATCAGGGATAAAAGAACTTGCAAGAGTATGGATAAGATGAGATTATATAAGTAGTAAACTGAGCACGGGTGTCTAGAGCAAGCAAGTACGACTGTGTCACTGATGCTCAGTTTTTCATCCTCTTTGGAAACATACGATATTGATATTCGGGATTGCTTAATAATGTACGGAGTACATGTTAGTGCATACCTGAAGTCTTAATATTGCAATCTAGAGTAGCAGGCCAACCAGGGTATTGCGAAGGCTGCATGGTAGGACAAATAATGGAAATTGTGAAGAATTTAGGATATGGTTATGAGTCTTATGACAGGTAAACTTGAAGTTCCATATGTTGTACTCACATTAAAAAAAAAGGAGAAAAGCTAGATCTAAGAGTCAAAAGTTAAAGAAGATGGTCAATTCAGAATAATAAGGAGAACAAGGAAACATTATAATTTGGAATCTATAACTAATAACTAAAACAAGCCAATGTTGATATCATCAGGGGCTATGTGTTGATTTCTCTTGAATTTTTCCCCTCCAAAACTAATGATGACATTACTTTCTTCTAATTCTAATCCTCCCAAGTTTCAAGACTGATTAATAAATGCTTCCTTACAATTTATTAAGAATATGAGTGCACTTTTTCCATAGAAAAAATGAATAACATTTCATATAAGAACAAACTAAATAAATTGTGCAACGCACGAGACTAACCTAGTTAAAGTTAACCCGAGGGGTGGGGGGAGGGACAGAACTGATATGGGTTTAGACAACTGAGTAAAAAGATCAACAGACAATATGCTTGATTATATGAATGAAATATTGACAAATCAATCCTGAAGTGGCTAAATAAATCATACATCTCGACCACTCTCGAAATAGGATTAAAGGTCTGCCAATTACTTGCGTTAATTTCAATAGGAAAAACTGATTTACGCATTCTCATTCCTTGGAATTGAAGCTGGGATTGTTTCTCTATATGGAGTTATCAACTACAATTGTTATAAGATTTTGTTTATGAATCGAGATAAATTTTAGTTTAAAAAACTTTTCGAAATAACTCCTGATACACCAAACTATCTACAATTATTACTGAGAGTGGCAAAACTTTAACAAGTACTCCCTCCGTAACGTTTTAGTTGAAACAATAACTATAAAAGGATGTTACACAATACTTGAAACAATTCTCCTCTTTCCATTTTTAGTTAATGTTTTTCTACTTTATTCACTTTCCTACTACTTTTCTCTTTCTTAACTTTTTCCTAATCTTACACCCACTCATTACTTTATTCATTTTTCACTCATTTTCTCTCTTACTTTTTTCTAATCTTACACTCTTATCTAAAATTGATAAATTTCACCTAGAAATCCTCCTTAGTTCAATTGTTTCAACTAAAAYGTAACTATATCGGACTACAAATCCTAAAGAGGTATGGTGTTTAATCAATAATCACTTCAATCATCAATGTATGAGGAAAATCAAATTAGCCATATCACGTGATTAAAGGCATTGTTAATCAGATTAGCCATATCACGTGATTAAAAGCATTGTTAACAGTACTTGTTACCTATTAGTCAAATGAGCCAATATATCGTCAAAGGGTTTCTTAACTCKCAAAGTAATTTATAATATACACCTAATTGACCTAAATGTTAAATTACCCAACTATTTTAATTTTTTCCTAAGAGTAAAATATTTTGCTCCCACATCAAGATTGTAGATGGATTAGTGACTGGTTGTTGTGGATTTGGAATGCAGTCCAGTAGTGTCCACGAGGTCATGACTCTTCCTGTACTCTGGTGGTAAGTTTGCTTTAGGGAGGATGGTGGGTAGACGCAGAAATTTCTTTGSTTCTAAAGCTGAAATCTCTGTAACCTTGTATTCTAATTACGAGTTTCTGTTTTATTATGAAAGATATATTCTACTCCAGTAAATTTAAATCAGGAGCATGGGATGCACGTGTCAACTCCTTCGCCTTCTTCCAGTGGTCCCTATCCATACCTCATTGCTCCCTTATTATGCTTGCCGTCTTTTTTTTTTCCTTTTTTTTTGGGACTATGTGAGGCATTTACTAGAGACATCTTGGAGTCACCATTCCTGTCTTCATGCACCATTGATGTTTGAAATTGGGTCCAGGCAATCCTGTTAGTTGCGTTTGCATTAGAAATTCATTTGCGTTTTAACCAACAATGTAAAATAACAATATGTGGTTATCATGCTGGGCTACATRTTCATCTTTRGTTTTTGTGTTCTGTAGATTTTCTCGYTGAAGAGGATTCCAGGGCGTYTGTCCCCCTTGCTGAGGAGATGGCAGAAGACGACATCTCATCTAGGTATATTTGGTTTACTGAGAATCCAATCTGCTTTTGTAAAAGCATTGTTTGATTGTTAAATTTGTTATGCTCTGATAATCTAGTGCTACATCTTAATGAAATTTAAGTTTATTCTTCTCTRTAKTTTAGGTATACTTGCATAATTTTGTTGTTTTKCCCACGAGAATATTTCCATTGGATGAGCAAAAACATCTTAATTAACAGTTACATTTTTCAGTTGAACATGATTTGACCATTGTGTTRTGGCCTCTTACTCTAGTATGAGTTTCATYTGTTTCATTTTGCACTCTTTGCCCATGTTTGCATTTGAGAGTGCTATGAAGGAAATGCTTCATACGTAGTATCAATGTCAACCAATATCATTTCTTACAYATGTTCTTGATCCTTTCCATAACGGGCTTTGATATAATTTTCTGAATGGTCAATGTCTCTCTATATTCTTGTTGGTTCATTTCTAATTCTTTTTGAAAATATGCCTGGGTTAATTTATGTTAATTGGAGGGATTTTCATGTTTCGTTTTCTTTCTAAAATTGCAGAGCTGGTAATCTAATTGGTCCTAGCATGGGAGGTGAAGTAGTGAGTGATGTGACCTCTGCTCCTGGACCTGTAAAATTGGCAGATCTGCAAAGGATATTAAGTAATCTTGACTCTGCAGGTATCTTTTACTTATAAGACTGTTGTTTTCTCAATCTCSAGTTTCTTGCTTTTCTGTCTCCCCTCCCTCAGTTCTTATCATCAATTCATCGCATTTCTGAAAYTCATCATCAGTTGTTGCTGTTTATTAGGTCCTGCAGATGATATGGAGGATCCTGATGGAGGTAACCTTAGTACCTTACCATACGTTTCTTTTAGATCTCTTGTATTCCTTACTATGGCAGCTTTAAGGATTCCTTTTTGTAGYGAATTAAGATTTTTGGTTTCAATTATTTGTTCTGGGATACGATTGAACTTCTAAATTTAAAWTTTATTTTAAGKGTTAGTGTTGGTGTGTGTAAAAAATTATGCTTAAAGTTTTCTCCGGAGAGTTATAATCTTTTCACATGAATGAACTAACAATTTTTTAAAGGGCAAAAAATTCATTAATTGTAGATTTGTAGTGTAGGTAGTGCTCAGCATGTAGTGTAGTCAATTAGTCATCCTAAGAGTATAGAAATCTGTATGTACAATTGTAGACTCTACTATAGCCATTGGTTGCCAAGGGTATTATGTGACTTCAACTTTTGTCTAGTTCTGAACTTCAGATAGAAGCAATGCATTCATTGCTGTGCATCTGTTACAGGTTTTGGTTTAGGGGATCTTTTGAAACCTGAGTTGGTACTACCATTACTGGAGACGCTACCATTTGAAGATCGCTTGGCTCCATATTTGCCAGAGGTAGCTACCTTATATTTTTGTAGAAAAGCATCTTATTCCATCTTTACTGAGCGGCGCTTTGTTTCTTTGAGTTTACAGGGTCAGCAGTCACTTCATGACTTGATAGAGGTATTGCAGTGCCCTCCTTTCCGCCAGCAAGTGGATTCTTTCACTTATGTAAGAAGACACCCTAAACTGTTAATTTGCTCATTTTTTAATTTTTTTTTTTAATTTTTACAAAAGCTGCCCTATTTCCTTCCCCATGATCATTGGTACAAAGGCTTCCATTTACCCAGATTTTTTATTTTTTTCCCCCCTACAGGTTCTGAAGACTGGTCAAATAGATTTAGCTCAATTTGGCATTGACCCGAGTAAATGTAAGAAATGGATCATGTCAATGTCCTTCGATGCCATCCTCTTTTTTCATTCTTGTTCAATGATTTAAGTGAGACATGATGAGCTCTTATGCTTTGTAAGCTGGATATAATGTCATCTTTTGCATGCATGCAGACAAGTTTACTGTTCTTTCCTTCTTGGAGGCGCTTGAAGACTCCGTTTTGAAGAACTTGGAGCCTGATGCACTGGGGCAAGGAACTAGTGATCCCATGGATGAAGGCCAATAGCGCGACGACAATTACTGGTTGCACATCTTTTACTGCAATTATCTTTTGAATGACATTCTTAGAAAAATGGAGTGGTATTTTTTGTTAATATCAAAATTAATTCTTGATAGTTGTGAATTGTGATAGACTGATAGCCAAGCATTAGATTATATTTTGTAGGCCTCGTCCTTTGTGTGTTGTGCTCTGAAATTCCAGATTTTTGGTTGTCAATAGTTCCCCATTTAGGTATATTCTTGGCACTGTGTTGCCTGCGACACTATCTACTTGAACGGGCTCGTGGCAAGTTCTCCTAGTCTCTTGCCCATTGGCCACTCTTGCTGGGATTGTTGCAGCTGCGAGCCTTCTTTACATGTTACTTCGTATTGAGTATTTTAGCGAGTTGGTCAAAGATTGATTACATAGATTCATCCCGTATGCTAGTTCGTTGTGCCCATGCTATCCTCTGCTCATGCTTAGAAATTGTGGTTCTGGGTATCCATGAGCTGTTTAATGTCTGGAGTGGTTTATTATGTAAAACTGCAAGAAATTCCCCACTTTATGCTCAAGAGTGATCTACAATTGATCCTTGAACTTTGCCTAAAAATTAAATGTATGTTAGTCATTTTATATTTACCAATATCATTGAATACTTAAAAGCATAGAAATAGAATGCCATGAAATTTTTTTTGCCAAGAGCCCAAGATATAACAACTTTTAGGTTTTTGTCAAAAATATCAACAAATTATTATTTTTGCCTAGTTTAATAACCACAAGATTGTTAAAAGTTTGAGAAACACAATTTTTTAATGAGATCTGTCAAATTTAGAGTTTAAAGGATCTATTAGTAATTACATAAGTATATGATTAAGGTAATTTCAAATTCTGGTGAAATAAAGAGTTGGCTACTCAACCTTCAAAATCGTGTAGTGTTTTGGACAACCTGAACTTGATTTTTTGATATTTAGCCCTTAATTAATAAATGGAGTTCAACTTGTGAATGAAGATCCAAAATGATGAAATCTAAGTGGAAAAAAGTACGTAATAATTATGGGAAACCAGTCCCTGTCCTAATTATTAATTAATACTACCCTATAACACTAATATTACAACATATTCATTTTTCATCTAGCGAGTCGTTGACAAGCGAAATGTCGTTCGGCTTTTCCGATACGAGGAAGTAATTATAGTGCAGGGAATATGTACAAATATTTAAGAAATGATGCGATGATTTAAACCGGATATCGATCTAAGACTACTTCTTATAATGGAGTAGAATTATACGTGCAGTGTGTGTTGCATCTAAGCTACTTTCTTAATGATTTTGAAACATTTGTAGTGGAAGATAAGGCAACAAAGCATGTTGTGTCTAGCGAATATACAATCATCACAGCATACCTCATCTTTGCAACATTTGCTGTTGATCGTCATCCTTGTACAGTTAAGGAAACAGCTAAAACTAGGCTGCGAGAAATCAGTAAACCTTGAAGATTTCCCAACTAGCACTGATGTACACATCATCGTATCTGTTGTTCTCTGCCCTTCTTGGTTTCATGATCAATATGCATGCAACTATAAGTACCCATTAATATACAGAAGTATAAAAATAGACGATAAAAATTATGTCGAAAATTTATTTTACACTCATAACTCGATTCAACTGTACCATAGCAAAGTGGACATAACAACATTCTGAAAAATACTGTTACTAGTTCCTTCTTCCTCCTCCTTGCAGTATGTTCCATAAGGGCAGAGGGGAGCAGAAAACGAAAAAGGGAGAAAAAAAATAAGAATCCAACATACTTTTCAGATCTGATGAGATGAAGCCTAGTCAGGCTTCTTGTAACTATGAGAGCCGAGAAAACGGACATGCTTTCACCGAGTCAGATGAACTGAGGAATTAACTATGTAATCATTCATGTCGCGAAATCACTACTCAACTAACTATCAAGATTAAGTTTAGATATAGAAGAACGAAATCATAAACGTGAGCAACAAGACAATCTGTACAGAGTTAATCACATATACTACGCTAGAAGCGTGGAGGTAGAAGTTTGCATTATCATTCAGCCAAAACCCTCAGTCCTATACAGCTCTAGTAATTATGAGTACTTCAGGCCTATCCTTAATTCTACATTCGCACACTTGACGATATTTAGCAAAATGATAAGCCTTTTCATAACCCTAATCAATAGCATGTCCAACCATTTCGTCTAATGAGTTCATCTTCAATTTAGGACTCGATGAACCGTGAGGTTAAAACCCTAGTGGTATAGCTTGTAATAGCTTAAGTACAAATCGCCTAAGAAGTATATATCCCATTGAAGTACACATCCCGGATGCTAATTCTGGACGACGTATAGCAGAGGTTCCTGCTTTTGGTCATATCCGATTGGGTACACTGTTCAGCCACGATGTGGTACAACTGGCTAGTCAACATCATGATTTTGTATCTGATCATGCGTCAAGATACAATGTGGTGGTTTTAGTCTCTGAACAAGTGGTTCGATTGTGGTGGAAGAGCTTAGCCTTTGCAACTCTGCACGCAATGGCATAACCTACCCAGGGTATAGCATGTGTTCTTTGCTAAAGAACGCTTCAAGCTCCCATTCGGACATATATATCATAGACTAGGCAACCATATTCAGGACATGCACCCAAGAGGAGTACCATGTTGGGATGCCTTATGCAACTCAGGATTTCAACCTGTAACAGAATATTTGCAGGTATTACCACTTGCTTTTACATAATTCATGCTACTATAATACCTGTGGTATGATTTATGCTACATGATTCATCTACTACACATTCTTCATATATCTCATAACATGGCATGCTAACCAAATTTTCTAATTACTTCAATGTTTCGAACAATGATGTTGAATTATGCATAATTTGCACAGTTTGTCCTATAATTTTTTTTTTTTGTTGCATCTGCACTCTGTCTTAAGATTTTAACCAACTAAACCAATTGACATCTGCACTTTGTCCTATCGTATATACACTGTAAATATATTACATAAACAAAATTGGTTACCTCTTGTTGAAATTGTGATTGTCCTTGTGCAGCATCAGGCCTAAGAACCTTAATAGCAACAACAGTATGATCCAGAGTGGCCTTGAAAACAGGACCGTACCCTCCTTCTCCAATCTTGAGGGACTCCGAAAAGTAATTTGTGGCGACTTCAATCTCTCTAATGCCATATCTCCTGTACCTATTGTCATTATAACTCAAATGATGTTCATGGCGTGCCTTCTTACCATCTTCAGAGTCTTTAAGGACCTTCTTTTCTGCATGCATTCTCTTCTGTGCTTCCAAATCTGCCAGCTTCTGTGCTGCTTCCGCGGCTTCAATGGCTGCTTTGCACTTGGCTTTCTCCTGCTCGGCTATTGTACGTGCAGTTTCTTCGGATATATGCACCTCCTCWATCCTGTGATCCTCCTCCCTCTTCGACTTTTGAAGTTCATTTGTCTGTTGTATTTTAACAATGTCAGATGTATGAATTGTTACATTCYAGCTCAAATTTCCCTTGTGATCTATGATACTCAGACTATGGCATTCTATYCTCGTAACATGAGTCTTAGCAAGACTACTAATAACAATTACATCTTGGGTAACCATATAATACCGTTTATTACACACCTTTGGTTACGGTGGAAGTATAATAACTCATTCGAGTCGTTTCCATTCTGATAAAACTCTATTTCGAACTAAAAACCTCTAAATCGATGCCTACACAACATGGTTATTGCACATAATCAGTTGATTGGAACCGCTTATTTCCTAAGTCGCTCATCATTGTTCGAACTCTATTGTAACGTACCCAATTATAATTAGGATATAAAACTTCCATCRTTTGATAATGAATCATCTAATTTTAATTACCTTTTGCTTAGCTGATAATGCTTCTCTGCATGCTGCATTATACATTTCCATAGTTTGCTTTAGTTCTAGCCTTAATCTTCTCATCTCAGTCTCCAAATCATCTTGCTGAAACCATAATCAAACGAGTATAATCTTAATTTAAACATTCTATTATAGTGTATGTCACGAATTGTTATAATTATTATTATTCATGAATGACAAGGTAAGTACACTCACCGCGTTAATAGATGATGATGAAAATCCACTACAATTWGAGGAGGAATAATCCATAAAGGAATTATGATCCACGGATCTTCTATCGGACCGGTCAGTGTCAGACCCATTCGAAGGCCGAGACACATGTCCATACTCGACATTTTCCATGGAACCACGACGGTCCACACTCATTCTATCATTGTTAGGCCATGGTGCTGAGGACACAAAAGATATGTCACAATCCGGTGGACCAATTTCACCATATGGTCTTCCATTTACTGCTCTAACCCTTGTGAACGGTGACCTTCGTCACGTAAAATTTAGATTAATACTTGATGTATAACAGAGAAAAATACAACAAATGAATAAATTTGGTGATGCATGTACTAACCTGATTGTGTCAACGCTGTCCTCCGGTATGTAATCATGATAATGTGGCCTCTCTCTTTCTGTTACATAAACATACGAAAATTCGTTCAGTAAATGTCACGTAGAAACCATCACCTCGACCTATAGCCTATAGGACATAGAGTATATATCTCTATGTAACCAATTACCAATATATTACCTCTGAAAATTGGATTACCAACACTACTGCCTCGTAGTTCATGATGAGAAGGGAGATCAGGAACACTTTGGGCCTGTGGCAGGAGTCGGCTGGTCGGCCTCGGGACACCCCGGGTGGCGGACCGGACCGATGCCATTTTACCCTTTGCAATCACATACACAGTGCAAAATTCAGGGCAGCCTCTGGTTAAATTTGTTGCAACATCTGGCCCCTTGAACCTTCTGCTTCATACAAAGAGCATATATAAGCGCAAACATACATATATTACATAGTACATACTATGCTAGTATAATAACTAAGGTGTCGTTAATAATAACCCCCAACTCACAATCTCTCCAGTCATGTTCCTCTCTCCTCACTCACTCCTCCTCTCGAAAGCTCTACTCTCTCATCATCTCATGCCATCACTCGAAATCAGGAATGTAAGCACCAATCATCACTAAAATCAGCCACTCAATTCATGATTATTGCAATTTATTAATACATCTGTCTCAGAGTAGTTTAATGTATGTGTATGTTTCGGTTTTTTTGGGATTATATTTAATTAACATCATCTAATTGTATGAATTTTCTGCAATCAGGCACTAAAATAAGGATGTAGCATTTAATTTTTGTTTATTATTAATTACATCATCTAATTGTATGAATTTGTGTTGAAATTGGGCCAAAAACGTGGTTTATGGTTTTTATACACAAAACCCCAAATTTTTGAAGAATTTTGGAATTAGCTGAATGTGGCTTGTTTTGGTTTTTTTTTTTTTTTTTTTTTTTTTTTTTTTTTTTTTGTTGCAATATAGCTGAATGTTGCTTGTTTGGATGAAGTCAATTTTTCGAACCATGCCTTGATTTTTTGCTTCACAAATTTTTTGCAAAAACAAGTTACTGTTGAGAAGGTCGCCAAATAAGAGGAAGATAATGGGAAGTTAATATAGTTAGCTAGTGGGACCACAAATAGAAAGATTTCTGTTACAGATTGACGAAAATTGGAATGTGAGGGTGATTTCACAAACGTTGCGCAAATTGTGGGGGTAAAATTTAATTTTGAAGAAATTGGGTGGTATAAAAACAAAAGTGGGTATTATATGAGGTAATTTGCAAAATTCCTAATATATATTCCCCGTTTTTAAATAATGTTCCATGCCAATTTTGGCACGATGTTTAAGAGTTGATTGAATTAGATAAATAGTCGAGTAAAATAGGTAAAAGACTAAATGTGTGAGTGATTTTTTTGGAAAAAGTAATTTTTGGGTGATTAGATTGGGTAATGTAGTGAAAGTTGACTTTAGTAAAGAGTAATTCATTAATGTTTGAGTAATTAAAGTAGGTAAAAAGTAATTAAGTTATTATATACCCAAAAAAAGAGCAGAAGGTATTGAATGCATCGGATGTACAATAAATTTATTGTACATCAAACATATAGTACCCTTTATTATATAGTGACGACCTTTATATCAATATAATCCCCTTCTCAATTTACATCAATATAGTGATAAATAAAAGGGTCACTATATTGATAAAAAAGTTACTATATTAACCAAAATGGTCCCCTCAAAAAAAAAAAAAAAAAAACCAAAAGTGCGCACTATAATCATGTACAATAAATTTATTGTACATTCGATGTACCTAATCTTGTTAAATTCTCAGAGTGCTTTGTTTGTATGACATGAACTAAAAAATATCGTAATGTTTAATTACCTTATTAATTGATTCTTTGTCGAGCACTTACGATCATGTAACTCGATAGCATTAATTTGCATAATCAATCAACCCTTTGGAAACTTCTCTGTCTTCCATATATCTCTTGACATTTACCTAATAACCATTCAAATTTCATTATATATTATAATTAAATGAATTATTTGAATTAAATGAAGAATGAAAATAACTAACATCTTTTCTGCTACAAAAGCAGCGAAAAGGAAGGAAAATCTCTCCGAAGTTGAGCTTCAGTGTAATGCTAGTTGTTCTCCCAACATATTCATTTACATCATGTGACAGGGAATTTGTGGGTGAAGCTGCATTTCGACACACATAATTAACAACACATTAGCTAAAACAATTTGTACGATTTTTTTTGGTGCAGACGAGCCACAATGATGGGTATATATTTACAAAAGGGAGGGGATACGAGATTCGAATCCTTATCACAACGATCAAAGTGAAATTGGAGCTACCTCCGAATGGATTCCTCTAATAATTAGTATGATGAACAAACATAGTTTTATTCTTAAATTAATAGTAAATATTTTACACAAAATGTCTTTTTTCACTAATCAATAATAATATTGAAATAATATACGGTACGTTTAAGTTATGACTTATCAAAATTTACTTTTTTTACGCAATTTGAGACAAAACAAAAGAATGAATTAATATGAAGTTTAAAGATTGAACATATGGATCTATGGACTCATATCGTGCTACAATTCAAAAAACTTTCACATATCAAATTTCCTCACATAGCCATATATCAAGTTTTCATGTTTAGGTAAAATCATGGTGCTTTTTTTACATGCAATTGTATTACTTTGTGCATTTCATTTAAACTTTGGGTTAGACATGCTCCATAACTGTCATGCATATTTCAAGGTAACATTTCTTTCTTTGGTAACATTTCTGGTATTATTTCTATACTAATGAGTGGATCATCTCACCCAAAAACTTAAACTAACAATTACAATGTTACATAATAATTTTATCCAACATAAAAAACGCAAAACACGTTATGAATCCCATAGGTCTAAAATATATGTAAGAAAATGATTAAAACTTATGGGACAAATATATATGATGCATTTTATAACAGAAAAAAAAAGTTGAGAGAAATAAAATTGATTACATACAATGGGAATGTGAGGCATTCTTGTGCTTAACATGTAGCAAAGTAACAGTTTGACCCTTGTGAAGAACATTATCAACTGCCCATTTAAGAGCATATTGGCTTCCTTTATCCTTATCGATTGCCACAGCAATTGGACCTTCTTTCTTTATCACCCCATTGTTATGAAGATGATGTTGGGGCGACGCCGGTGTATGCCACATTTATTTTATCCTTCCTCTATTTTTTACGACTTTAATTTTYTTCCTTTTTTYWAAAAATATAWTTTATTTTTAACTTTYAYCTTCTCTYTGYCTCRATTMTCAGAAGAGAGGACGTAAAAGAAATATTGGAGAAGAAGAATTAACTGTTGAAATTTGGGTGTTTGAATAATGAGAATTTATTCAAACTACCAAATTTCTAAGTTATTCTTCAACCCTCTCTTTCTTTTTTGTTGATGATTATGTTGTTTGATCAACAACGTTTGTGTTTCTCTCTCTACCCAATCTTTTACAACTTCCAATTACCTAAATTGAGATGTTTGTTAGAAGTAATAAACCTTTTCCTAATTTAACGGATAACCCCCTTTTAAAGTTATTAGTCATACAATATTATCTAACATAAAATCGTAGTTTGTATAAATTAGCCGATAAAGTAATCAAGTGTGATACACACAAGATAAAAAATGGAAATAAGATGAMTTTTTGATATTATAAAATGCAAATAACTTGAAATTTTCAAATGACTCGTTAATGTTCATGATGATTTTAAAATTTTGTTTGCTTTGTTTTTGACCTAATAATGATGTTTTCAAAAGTTTCATATATATTATATATATTTTATATATATATCATTTATTATTATATATATTATATAATATATAATATATATATATATATAATATATACCTATATATATATATATATATATATGGATCTTCAATTTCAAGAAATAGAAATACACACATGCATACTCATTTGTCCGAAGAAAAAAAATTGGAGGAGTGGCTCTAATTCCACATTTAATCTTTATAATCAAGGGTTGAATTTTCATATTCAACTCCCCATCCCCATTGTAAGATATATCCGCCATTGTATGACTCATTTGCAAAAAAAAAAAAAAAACTCATTTGTTCCACCACAAATTACATGCATGATTTCCTTTTTGAGTTAAAGTTAGAATCTTTGACATTTTTTTAACAATCTATTATGTAAAAAATAGTTAGTTAAGGTTTTGTTAGATTCGTCTATATGTTTCTATAGTTTTAACATCAATTCCAATAATTTTCTAATATAGATAATTTGAGTTTTTAATGACCAAGTAGAGTCTTAAACTATGTAAAATGGTATGATACGTAAAAAAAAAAATATAGAGGAGTATAAAATATGGGCACAATATGTTCTCATCACTTTAACTTAGCTCGTTAATTCAAACCACTCCAAATTATTAGAGTTTTGCAAGTTTTCTTTTTAAAGGAGATTTTGTAGGTTGTAAGTTTATAGATCTAATTTTAAGTTAAAATATATTCCCGCTATTTCTAAAAACTATATACATTGGAATTTTTACGATTTATATTGAAGGGAATACTCTAAATTTCTTCAAAATATATAAAGTAAAAAAGAAGAAGTCATGTAGGTCTTGTTGATTCGCTTTAGAGTACTAGAAATATATTAAATTTTTAGGCAAAACTAACAGCACTAGTGGAAAAATTGCCTTAGGTAACCATCGTTTGGGCTTTAGTAACCAACATCGATGGTTACCTCTGTGGCAGTTACTAAAGTCAATTTATTTGTTAATAGAGGTGATCAAAAAAGGCCCAGCCCGAAACCCAGCCCGGTCCGGCTCGAAATTTTGCGGGCTTTGTCACGACTTTTTCGGCCCGAATTCCTGTTTTTGCTCGGGCTTTGGCGATCAAAATTTGCATTTTGGTTAACTTTTGTCCGGCCTGAAAACGTAGGCCCGCCCCTATTTTTCGGGCTTTGGACACAAATTTAGGCCCGAATCTAGGCCCGGCCCAGAGCCGATTAAAGGCCTATATTTTAGGCCAAGCCTGGCCCGAACCCGGCCCATGATCACCTCTAATTTGTAACCATCAAAATGATAGTTACAAATAGTTGTTATTGGTAACCACTTTCTTAAATGTTGGTTACAAATTATACCATATATTTACATTGAATTTTTTTTTTGTTGGTACTTAAGAACACTTATATGTACTGACCACAAACATATGTTGTGTTACTTATAATTTTTTATTTTTTTTATTGGCTAATCAAGAGTTCACATGTATTTGTACACAATTAACTTATATACAAGTAGCCAAATAAAAAACTAATTAATTTTAAATTGACAATATAAAAATTTAATATTATATTTAATTATAAACATATTATTTACTGTTTAGGAAATACATTGTAAATAATAAAAATTAAATTAATGCACGGTTACCTTTTGAGCGTTAGAAGATAATTAAAAAAGAAAACACTTATTTAAAACAAACTAAATACAATTACAATAAATGGAGGACACAATTTTGTATAACATTTCAAGATTTTAGCTTTTAAGGTCAAAATTAAATTTTGAGATGACATAAGGCAATGTTCTGAAAAATATACTTCATACAATATTCTTGAGTGTCTATTAATGTTTTTTTAACTAAAAATGTCACACTTGATCTTACACCAAAATGAAAGCTAACCTATGACATTCAAAATACTAGGTTACCAATGAAAAAATGAAAAAAAACCGATGGTATTGTTGAGAATTTCCCAATATATTATCTACCATGCATTGCCTTTGGCATGAGCTAAGCTTAGGGTTGCATGTTGCTGTTGTGATGAAACTTACTACATATACCATGCATTGTTGTCATTGACACAAGAGAACAAAGGTGGAGCAAGAGACAGCCACCAATGGACTAAAGATACTCTAACGGTTTTAAATGTCATCTTTAGAATCTTTCCTATGTTCCTTTGCATTGTCTCAAGACAACTAAGAGTTATTCATTGATGATGTAAAAAAATTCATCTACTGTTTAAGTGTTGCTGTAGCCTCTTCTACAAGGTATGAACATTCTAGGATTATGATTGTTTAAAAGGTGTTGCCTATAATACCCGAAAAATTTCAATTATAATCATCAATTGAAAACAGACTTAACTAGGTAAAAATTAGTCCTCAGTCAATTGTGCATCACTTAAATATAAATTCGGTTATATTATAGAGAGATAATTGTTAAGTTAATATTAGTATTTGCCCATCATTATTGGCCCTAGTCATAATTATTCTCTAGCATATAAATATGATTACTAAGATACCTAACAAATATATATTTCTTCAATCTCTCACTATCCGAAAACAATGTCATATTAAAAATCTTAAGATCGCTTAATGTCTTAATTTTATAGTATGATAACATCTCTATGTTTTATCCATACTAGTATTCAAATGTTCTTGAGAATTTGGTTTGAATTGTGCGAAACAACAATTAAGCGTTCCAATTTGGCCGACCATGCATTTTCAGATACAACTCTCAAAGGCCTAAGACACTAATCCTGATCATATTAGGAGGACTTATCCAATCTTATACAACCAAAACTCCCACTGAACTTTGCAATCGTAAATACTATCCTTTATACCTCCTTTGACGTATGTGTGACGTTAGCCTTGTTAAGATCAATACCTAAGCAGTGCATGGATAGTGTAATACTCATGTCAAAGGAATTCACTAAATATAATAATTGAAAATAAATGGAAATAGTTTTCAAGAATTTAAGTATGTCTGTCCAAAATGTATTTTGAATATATATCTAAATGACTAAACATCCTTATGTTTTATAGCCCATGAAAATGCGCTAATAAAATCAACTTACAAATTGTGTTGATAATTCATTATGTCTAATTAATGACTCAAACTAGGGACAAGAATAATTTCAATTTCTTTACTTAAATAGAGTTCATTCATCAAATCGTCTTGACAAAACCTGTTGAATATTGTAAATGACTTTCGACAATTTATTTATACTAAACCTGATGAATATATAGAACTTTTAAAATCTCATTTATAAACCTAATATCAAGAAGTTTAATAATCATGAAACATATTTCATGATTCTAAAACTTTACTAAAATTCAAAGACATTCTCAATGTGTCTAATTCTCAAAGCCTTATATGATAATTTTGTTGTTCTGTTGTGGAGAGGTTTAGTCTACGAATTGCAACATTTTCATCCTTGTTAGCTTTCATAGTTTACACTCTTACATCCCCTATCATCGTCTTTCGAATAAGGCGAATTATTGAAACATGTTTGCTTATGAATTTGCCCTTAGTTCATTGCTTAATCGATAACAACACTATTATCAATATATATAGGTTTATTTGATTAACAACATTAATTGAACGACACATAAGCATACTGCTGAACTTCATAAACTCAAACACTTCTCCTTTGACTTACACGGAAACCATGTTCTCAACTTTTATAATAAAATTCAAATTGTGCTATGCTTTGAACTCTATTACTTCATCACTCTTCCAATAGAATTTGATCAAATCATCTCTGTCTATTTGGAAATCTGCATCAATAATTGTATCCTTTAACAACCAACTCATTTTTATTTTCATTTATCAGAAATCATCCTTAATGCTTCTGAAGTATTTTAGGATGGTTTTTGCTACATTTAAGTGTGATTGGAATATGTTACACATGCTCAAAGCATATATAACATTTAAGAGAGTACAAATCATGACATACGTTATTAATCTTATGGCTTGAGCATAAGAAATCAAACTCATCATTCTTAGTTTATTAAGGCCAGTATGACCTTGAGACTTGTCAAGTATAATGCCATGTTGCATAGGTAGAAACCCTCTCAAAGAGTTTTTCATACTAAGACTGCTAAGTACCTTATCGATATAATTACCTTATCTTAGATCAAACATCCTTTTGAACCTATCCTCATGGATTTTGATTCCTTTATATGTTCTCAGCATTCCCTAAGACTTTCATTGAAAACATTTTCCAAGCCAAACCTTTACAGGTTTTAGCATAGGAACTTCATTTCCAAAGAGAAGTATGTCATCCACATACAAGACCTAAAGATCACATTGCTCTCAYTAGCTTTCCTGTACACTCATGCTTATTCTTCATCTATGAGAGAACCATACGTTTGATAGCCTCATCAAATTGAAGATTCCAACTCCGAGATGCTTGTTTCAAACCATAAACAGACTTTTGAAGCTTATATACCTTATTAGGATTTTCAGGACCATCGAAACCTTGTGATTGTGTCATGTACACATCCTCTTCCAAATAACCAATTAAAATGTGGTTTTGAAATCCATTTGCCAAAAATCATAATCATAATGAGCATTAATGGCTAAGAGTATTCAGACGGATTTAAGCATTTCTCATCATTCTAAAAGTAGAAGTTCTAAACTCTTAGTCATTAGAAAATCAACATGTTTCCTAAACAAAGTTCAAGGCTTACTAGACCTATGTGAAGATATAGCAACAAAAGAATCATTTCACAACTGTTTGTGAAACTTCACTTGAATCAGATTTGTGAAACTTCACTTGAATCAGATTCAAATAGGACGATAAGATTTTCATGCGTTGATCGCGCCATCTCCAAAACTTGACTTCCTTCTAGTTGTACCATCTTTAACATGGTGTGAAACACGTCCACTTGTTGCTCTTCTCGAACTTTTTGAGAGTTRTATTTCTCCCACTTGGCTTTTGGAAACAAATTCCTTTCCAAAATAGACACCATTTCTAGCAACAAACACTTTTGAGTGCGTTGTTTCGATGTGGAGGTGTTAGCTTCTTGTTTCTTTTGGGCAACCCATGTAGAAACATTTACCCTAATTAGGAGCAAGCTTATCTGAAAATAAACGTTTTACATAAGCTTTGCTACCCAAATCTTTTAAGAAAAGACAATTTTGGGACGTTCCCTGTCCATATCTCATATGTTGTCTTCTCCACAGCTTTTGATGAAGATGTATTTAGTGTAAAAGTAAATCTAGTTTAGAACATATCCTTAGAAGAAAAATATTTCCAAAGACCCGAAAAATATCATCGTGATCAAACCATATCTAATAAAGCGTCATTCAATAGTAATGTCCCTAGTAGAGTTAGTTCAGATGATTATCAAACTATTTGCTCAAGCATTCACCACCTTGATCAAATCGTAATGGCTTAACTTTCTTGCCAAAATGATTTTCAACTTCATTTTGAAAACAAGTTGAACTTTTCAAAAGAATCTAACTTCTACCTTATCAAATAGATTTAGCCACGTCTACTTGAATCGTCGATAAAAGTAATGAAGTCACTATTTCC
>SNQN01006749.1:10564-36792 GCA_008642245.1 Bassia scoparia
GTCTTGAATTGGGATTGAATTGATACCTAATTTTAGAATTTAAAGGTCACTAATAAGATGAATTGAACCTAATTCAGAGTTTTTTAAATTCAACCAAACGGTCGAATCTAAAAGCAGAGATTTAAGATTTTCAGTGATCCTTCAGCACCCGCCAGCGCCCACCTGGCAACAACACCGGTGTCCTGCACTCACCCCGCATCTCGTGCCTGCGATATTGTATCCAAGCCCTCAGGGACTGGACACGTATACACGCAACTATACTCGCGCTAGATGAACGAAGCGGTTCTCACTACGCTGCCACGAGAAACACTAGCAAATTCATCCACTAATGAAGCTGCCGATCATCGCCGTGCGCGTACAAACACCACCGGTCTCTCCGCAGTTCGCTCTGCGGCGGTCATGGACGCAAACCCCCGATAGAGAACCATAACCCCGACGACACAAACTTTTGTCAACCAACCAAACACAGAAGTCTTCGGCACAGAAGACCACACCACTACTATGGCTGTGGAATAAGATCTGACTGAGCTGACCACAACCCTTTACATCCACATGTACATTACTGACCTACGCACAAAACTCGTTACCGGCGGCCCCGCACGCTTATGACACCTACAACTCGCGGCAAAAACCACCATATCAATATATACCAGATACACAATAACCTTCACTACTGACCACCGCACCACGGTGCTAACCTTGGCTCCCTCCTACGTGACGCTATCGAAATTATTGATTGAGTAATTAGAAAACATTGAGAATGAAATTGAAATTGAAATTGGAATTTGAGATATGAAAGGTACAATTGAATTTGAAATGGATGTTGGTATTATTTGATAAGTTGAATTGGATTTTGAATTGAATATGCAAATGTGAATTGGAATTGAATGATTTGCTGAATGGGTAATTCCCTAATGGATCATCGAACTTCATTGTCTGCCAATTAGATTGAAGAACTATAGGCTAATTGATGGTTAATAGCTTCGAATAGATGAAAGTCACAAGTTAACAAGCACATTTATGAAAACACAAAATCCGATTCATTCACTTAGGTCAGAGTGCTTGTGATTTAGCAACTATCCAATACTTAGGTCCAGCTGGTATAAGTTCCTCGATATGTGATCTCACGCCTAAGAGTTAGAGTAACTGAGATCTAATTCACCACCAAACTTTGTACTAGGTGATTGATGCGCCGAGATAACCCCTATAACACGCATTCCCAGTAACACGTCCTGCATTACGACCACTCCCGGAGGCCGAGATTCAGTGACTCTTACCTTAGCCATTGGTGATCCATTTAAACCTATTACCTGCAACCAAGATAACAGTCCCCCCACTTAAGGTGATCTCTGCACAGAAACATGCCCATATTGAGGACCTTAGGAAAGCCTAAGAATGACCCCATTCGATAAGAGGTCACAAGCAAAATTCAATAGATGAAAATGGAAACTACTAGGGGAAGGGACTTTTCAAAGGCTGTCCACTCAAAGGCCTAACGGTGAAAGTCGCCTCCCCAGTGAAGTCGGCCAAAACTGTATCGGCTTCACCCCTTCAAATAGCCGGGCCGTTTGACCCCGCTTTACTGTCATGGAATTGAGCCATGGGACCACCTGGGCGTGTTGTCGAATCCACGGGGATTGCCACTTGCCTATACAGGGTTAATCACGGCCCACGCCCGAAACATTTGGTGCCAAACCACTGGCTCCACCCAGATAGGTCCATAGTAACCAGATTGTGGGTCTCGGGGGAACATTGGACTATAGATCTTTGACCAAAACCCCCCATAGGCATCTGACAATCTTTATGACATCGACAACTACAAACGTCGAGTCAGAAGGATGCCTGTAATCCTATCTACAAGATGTCAGCAAGACACGGCGCGTTAAAGGACTATCTCACTGGCTGACTTCTCATTGTCATAGCTTCCATTCGAACCAATACAATGAACTACAATTGACACTCCAACTTGAGAAGAACCATAATTGATACACAACTTGATCTGATCACTCCCCATATCTCGAAAAGACGCATAACCATAATTATATCACTGCGAAAGTAAAGCTTCCTCTCTCTTGAGTAACTCTAATAATAACCTATGGGTATGTTGCTATCCTTATGTACAATCGACAACAATGAACTATCACCATGGATAAACGCGATCGACCCGATTATCTCCGCTACAGAAACCAGCACAATCTTATGCGAGTTGTTCTATACTAAGCTCCTCCCGCTACCCAGAGAATAAGAATAATCCTATAAAACACCAACTCAACGGTGTCCCTATTAAACCATGGATGCAGTAACCTAACCACCCGAAGATTAGTTACCGCCTGTAATTTCAGTTTAAGCGAACATCGAATTGAACAGCACAACCTCAATGCGCATCATACACTGCAATCGGATAAATGCCTCTAATGACATCGCATACTTCTAACTCCTATGTGTTAGAGAATAGCTAATTTGATAAATAATCCCCGGTCCCATTTGTTTAAAAAGCAACAAACATATATCACAAGTGCCTGACAACAATACCTTGTCTACAATAAACATGAAGACACCCCCACGCGTTAGTAAAGCATAACCCCCCTTCTATATACATGTGTTGGTCCTTCTCCCCGTCTGTCTACTGAGACCGAACAAACTTAACACAGAACAGAAAAAGTTTGTACTAGAAAAATCATATTAAGACTAAAATTATAATGGATAGCGCCCTTATTATTGACATATAGAATCACGGTCGACCACGACCTAAACCAAATCAAACAAAACCACTGTTATAGTATTGAGAAGAGAAAGCGCGACACTCATTAAAGGCTCCCTATACTCAAATGCAAAGAACAACTTAGTAATGACAAGAAACATTAATAATAAAGCATGAAAACTATTGAAATAATAGTTTAAATAACAAGTACGTGATGCAACACTCCACATATTTACCCAAGAAGCTTATAACGAGTGAGTTTCTAATTCTGTAATCGAATTAAAATCGAATTAATACATTGTTACATCAAATTAGAAAAGAAACAGAAATGAGGTTCTTCAGCATTACATGATATGACGAGCCAGCGAGATGAGTATTATACAGGCGTAAGAAGGTCTGACCAAAACAACCGCCAAGTAAAATAGTGTCAGTAATCCCCTCATGACAGCGTTCCCATTCGATCTCTATACCTTATTAACATCCATCTTGGGGCCTCGGATTGAGGCCAATAAGCTGTATTCGAAATCAGTTCGTCACAAGGAATACTCCTTCCGAACAAAGGCGCCGTAAACATGTCGATGCGAAAGCAAGATGAGATTTGATTATTTTACTAAGCTGGGTACACGGTTTTGTTATGCACTTGTAAAGACGTGTGCCATGTGATTAACTGGAAGCAACTAGAGACATATGTGAATAGTTTTGAAAGTAACCTTAGTAATATACAACAAACTCCGTGAAGTGTCATTACACAGGTTCCACAATCCTGGCTGCAGCAAACTATGGCGCATTCCGACCAAGCTGTCGTCAACAACTGTTCTGTTCAATAAACTCGACGAATCTACTCGTTCTTATATGACATTTGGTGCCGAAACAAAGCTTCCCGACCAAAATGGTACGTTTCCATTCGACACAATATTATATAGGCGCACTCGTTTGATTCACACTTTGTATAGCAACCATATCAATGAATTTGTCCTAATGATGCAAATCGAACATAACAATATGTATCATATTTTGTAATGATGAAAAAGAAATCCACATGACTCATACGAAAGAGCATAAGCACAAGGTCACTAGTGAATTATCAATGCTTCAGCTAAATTCTGATATGAGAAAGACTACCTTTGGCCCATATCTACAGTCATAAGCCCTTTGAAAGTTTATCTTTTTTTTCTTGGAGACACTTTATGAACTGTTTTTTACTAGTGAAAAGGAGGCTCATAATATGACGATGTACTATTACGATATGATGATTAAATTAAAATATAATGAATAAAAATATAAATCTATCATAAAACATAAGCTAAAATTTAACATAGGAGTGCTCTTAATCTTATTGAGTAATCTGAGAACATACAGACTCCATACTTGGACAAAATTGTACTAGACACAAACATAGAATCACCGTCAATAAATTAACATTTGCGAATCACATAGCTTAAATGTCTTATCTCGAGATTTAACAAGGTCAATACACCACGCGCGAGCAAAAAGGTCAAAACAAGTTGGTCCTAATCTCTTGTTTTTATCTATTGTCGGGGAATAAATTGCCCAGCCTGAGTCTTTTCATTGGTTTAGAGATACTATATCACATCGCGGATAAACAAAAAATAATCAAAATCATCTAGGACCATTGAAGAATAGACAACACCACAAAACGTCGATCAGAGTGCTACTTTGAACTGACTGTGAGATCTATCTCTCATTATAGCTATAACAGTATCAAGATACCTTAGTCCACAAGATTGAGGAGAAGTGAATATGTGCAGCGTAAGTCATTAGATATCATAGTATTTCTATGCTATAGCGACTACGATATAATTTAAATATCTCTAAAATATAAATATATTATACAACCGTATAAGACATTATTTGCTCCTTGTTGAGGGTCGTGGATCTTGATAGTACCTCATCCAGATACACTTATTGATAACTGAATTAGAGGATTTTTCCTCAACTCGTCCCAAACTATATTCATTCTGGTATTACAAGACATTTATTACATACTACATATTTCTTTGGATTACTGCCTACTCATAGTTGCTAGAGGCATATAATATATAAAATCTGATTTATATCTCTAGTTTGTACTTCAGTTGATTGCTAAGGGATATATTCACCTAATATTATCATTCTATATAAATTGTTTTGAAGAAATACCGGAAACCAATGGTCCTTAAGGATGAGAATCAATCCTATAATCTTGCCTAAAATCTGTCAACGAGAGGCTCACAAACTTTTAAGCGCACTTTATCAGACGTTAATTTATCTTCATGCGTCGTACAGAGACTTGAAAACTTTCTACTGCCCATCTTAGATCGAACACATATCTCGTTCTTATTAATCTCGTTCCGGTCGTTATCATTCCTACCGATTTGATATCGAATAAATAAAATAATAATTGTAACACTATCCGACGGCGATCGTATCTCAACACAGACTACGTTTTCATTTTTAAAAATCACTTATATCATTCACAAAAATTGAAAGTGAGTAACAATGTGATCTCAAACGTAGTAGAATCATCGCACTTATTAGTCCTCAACTACTCAGTTTGCACCGCTTAAAGGTTCAATTTTGATTACGTCAAGGTAATAGCTATAGGTGCGTGTGCGTATATCTCATTTATCATACCGAGCATTCATCAAGCTCAGCATGATGTGAAACGGAAAGGTTTCGGAGTTTGCTGCCGCCAAACGGAAGGGACAGCTTGCCATTTCCAACGAAGACATACACTACAACTATGTTTGTCCTCTTTTATCGTATCTAGAAAAGAAAACACTAAGTTAAATTATATTGTAGTAGCGCTTCGTACTATGGAGCATATAAAATATCGCTCCAAGCACGGATGACGCATAAACAATAAGATACACGTTATTTACATTACTGAGTAAAATTTCTTACAACTGTAGTGTTAGTAATACAGTATTGGACTAGTAGCGATCGTTTGTTTGCCATTCAGTATAACAGTAATATAAATATTATGAGACGTTATAGCGATTCATGCCAATTCTCTGCAGAGATTCTGACTTATTAAGCACAATGCATGAGCGAACTCTACCATGAATTAAAATTCATATCTAACAACTGATGATCGAGGACCATATATCCTTTATAATAAATATAGAATTTCATATTTAACTACTATTCATTATTTTTGTAGAGATGATGATAATTCAGAATATGTCGTATCACAGCCATTGATATCTACCTCTAACTCTGGTCTGTGATTGGTGCTTGCATATGGTATAGGGTGTTTCTTTTTTCCTCAAAGTTTTGTCTCATTCTACTATTTGGCTCTTGTGATATACTACTATGAAGTCATTAACCGAGTTACATTGTTTATGTAGTTACCTCTCAATCCTTGTTTTTATCCTACTTATATATCTAATCTTCTTCAGCGAAGGACCTGTTAAAATCATCATGTCTGAGTTTTCTATAAACATTACTTGAAGAGCGATGATAATTTTTGTGAAATTATCATAATAACAACACGTGATTATTCAAACGGATATTAATATTTGCAACATTATACTATTATGAACATATATTATATTCTAGACTACAATCAATTTAATAAATAGATGCCTAATGTATTCCTTTATCGTGTGTGACGTGAGGAGATAATATTGTTATTCTTACTACATATATTAATGAGTTTCAAATTCATATTCGTATCGGAAACATGGTCTTGGAGTTACATTACTCCCTCCATTTTCCATGATAAAACTCGAATCATACCACTCATCTTGAACAACCTAAGAGATGATAGAAGAAAGTAGATACGACAGCTATAATTGAGTCCGAGTATAAGTTTGAGTACTAGCGATCTTGATTACCAAATGCTTACAATTATACAGTTAGAGTGAACAATAAATATCTGCACCGAGTGTGTCGAAACGGTAACAACTCTTCAGAATAAGCACGTAGAAACAGTAATTGTTCTATGTGATTTCAGTATGCGTGCTAGTTACGAACTAATATTGATTCTGCACACTTTACAACATCAATTCTCAATCTTAAGCGGTGTGCGCGCATGACTGTCTACATTGTAATCAGATTGGTCAGGTTATATGAATAGAAGATCAGTTCTCTTAGATTTGAACCTCACTTGGAATACTCGGCGTACCACACACTCAATCTAACCATAATAAATTAAAGATTGTGTCTGACACCACGGCTAGAATCATGTTCATGGAATGTTCGTCTTAAAGCCGAGATAAGTATAGATTTGATTCGATATTAAGTGAACTATAGATATTTCGTTTGACCTTTGGAATTGATGAAAATATAATTAATGTCGGAGAGAATCTGGAATATCACATAATATCTTTCAATCAAATGAGTATAAAACATTGTCTCATTAAGACGGATATGAGATAGTATATATCTATATGTGTGACAGATTAATAAGTGGATGGCGACGGCGTCAATTGTAGTATAAAACTAATTTTGAGAAAACGAGCTCCCTGAAATATTATTCATCTGGGTCACTGCCTTATCGTCTAGTAATTTATAATAAACAGTCGTAAAATACACAATGAGTAAGTAACATTATAACTACTGATAACAATCGAGAAAATCATCTATAAAATGTCATTATTTGAGATATGCATTTATTTTTGTATATAAAAATAACCCATAAACATTAAAACGTTCATCAACCCATCTACGAGACGATGCACCACTATTACCAGTAACAAGACTAATATGTAAATAAAGTTAGTTTAAGGTATCTTGCATTTATGTGCTTCAAATTTCACTTAACAAACCTATACTTTCAAAAGTTATACAACAATTGACCTCGATTACTTAACAAAAGCACATATTTAAGAAACCAAATGTATAATCATAACGAACGTCTAAGTATTAATTTGTAATATATTATTATACAAAATAAGAATCTATCTTAATGCTACTGTTCAACGCGTAAAGCCTTAATAATTATGTCACGCTCACCAATTATATAAAGAAGTCTACTAGTGGTGAGTAAAAAATGAATAAACTTTGAATGACCCATAGTTTTATGAAAACAACTACTCTGTTACCAGTTTGCTTGGTACATATCTACATTGTTTAAACATACACAATTCTACACATTCTTAAGCTATATGATTGGGTGTTTTTTCGAGATCAATCTGTTGTACTTTTCAACTCTGCGTGAACGTGAATATCACATCTTTCCAAAGTTTGGAGCTTAAGTGCCACCCTCTGCGAGTGTTAACAATAGAAAGGATATCTCTAAATTAGTATGTAAACTAAATCGACTTAACTAAAAAAAAACGCCGAGTTCAATTTGTGTAATTCTCAAAACTCTATGATTATTAGCAAGAAAAATATTCAAAAACAAATTTAGTATCCCTTGTCTGTAATTGTTTCTAACATCTAAACGAGTAAACAGATCCCTACACACTCAACGACTACACGATATAGCTTTCCCTGATCAGTTTGATTTATACACTACACTCATTACACACACAGAACGTACCATTATCACATTAGCGATTCATCTATAATTCATACATAACACTATCTCACCCGTAGTAGTCTCACAAAGCTTTTAAATCTCATTTATTCCCAAAATTTTCTTTTCCAATAAAGTTTTTTGCAATCAGAAATTCTTTATCTGCGACTTTACACTCTCTCAAATCACAATCGAATCTAAATAAAATCCACACAATAATATACGACACAATAGTATTCATGTAGACATATATTTCAATTCAAAATATCTTTAATATTTTATATCACCTGCAACAAATAACATCTATTGTGTTTATTGTTTGGTCTTGTTGAAATCGAATTAGGAGTGATGACGTGACACATACGGTAAGAATATGTAATGATCTATATTTAATACTTTAACATAGAATTATTGTTTATGCTATTTGCTTATTATTAAAGACTCCTAATATCGTTGTGAAAGAGCTAATAAACATATAAAGAAACACATTTTAATTCACATGTTAATACAGTTCCCAGTTATATTATATGTATGATTCATGAGCTCACAATTGTATTTACATTATGTGTTACTAGCTCCAGAATGAGATGCGCTGTGGAGAATAGTTAGAGAATATAATTTATTTTTTGTAGTAAATGTGTAATTATACGTATAATTCATTCAAATCGTATACATGTTTTCTAATGGTAATTCGTAGGACCATGCGTGATAGTCAGAAACACTTATTCCAGATCTCTACTCATGATCATTCATTTTATACGCTTTCATACATAATAAGTTATTGAAATTAGATCTCTCTAATGAGCTAATCAGAGTTTAAAAAAATAATTATACAATAAATTTCTATTAAAAGTTAGACTATTAATATTGTTAGAGAATGTCTTTTTTCTTGGCAACTAGTAAAACCAAAAGGACTTGGTATCCACGGAAGTCAAGTATATATTTTTACATATCATGTCTAAATTATTACAGTACATTATATATGCTCCTAGTCTTGGTATTACTCTTTCCCTCAGCAAATCTGAGGTGTATTATTTACAAATACTGAATACTAAAATTTGTTTAAGTCTCTTAGCTGCTCTTGTGGTGTACCATCGAATGTAGTCTGTGTTCGCGAGTTTCTAGGCCGTTTCAACGCGAAGGTCAACTGTGACCTAGTGAGATTTCGTTTCATAAGTATTCTATGAAAATCTTCTGTAACCCATTCGGTTTCCACACCAGTGATATTAATCCGAATTCTATATTTCACGCGTGAGTGTGTCATCGGCTCTGGGGGTACGAGAATTTAAGCGGATGCCCCTGCGACGCTTCACCTGGGTGCTCTTTTTCTTACATGTAGTTTTTTGGGTTAGTTTAAGTGTGTGAAGAGCTTGATGAGGTGTTACCGGTAGAGCATATGAGACGTAATAATTTTTGAAACATGTCAAATGCATCACCTAATAGTTGGCTTCATACATACTCCCTCCGTATTCAGTTTATCTTACGACAATTGAAGTATACGAGGGAGGATATAATATTCATTTGTGCAGATAAATCGATACAGAGGGAGTATATATGTAGTAGAAATAATTATATAGAAAAATTACAGATGGATAAAATTTCTATAAATAAGGATACAGGTTAAAATGACTAGCATAAAAGGAAATAGATTTAGTTTTACACATCAGAGTACCTATTGTTTAGTGTTATTTTCTCTCCATCGAATTTTTTTAGTATTTTGAACACGTTAATAGATATTAGATATACAGACAATAAAAACGAGATTTAATTAATAGTAATTGATCAAATGTTTTTCAATTTATGTGCACTGTGTGATTATTTACTCCTTTTTATCTTATAAAATAAAACAAGACTTAATTTCAAAAAATCAAGACTAAATTTTTGGAAACAATAACAACAATAAATCTATAAAACTCAATATAATCTCATCCGATAGAGAGAAGATCTCGAAAACACATTGCATAACAGACATATAATTAGACGGTTCAGTCATAGAGAACATAAAATTCCCACACGGAACAATCGCCATATGCACACCGATGCATAACCAAAAAAACTAGTATTAATATAGTATCCATATACTGATTGTAACTAAGGAAGAAAAGGAAGAAATTTAAGAACATCTAATCTATTAAAACACAAGAAAATAACGAGAACTCCTATATTAATAGATTTGATATAGATATAAGTAATAAGATACTAATCGCATTTTCCATGATTAAATTCTAATTCTATCTCTGATAATTTACCTTATCATTGCACGGAATGCGGGTATTTGTACTTGCATTTTGGATAGCACCTTATTAATAGATAAAATTCAATCATTGTACAACTACCACTCCTATATACATACTTCAATTGTCGTATGTACAATATTAATAGATAGTAGAAGCAGTAGATAATATGCAGACCTTCACCAATTAAACGGTTGAGAATGTTATAAAACATTACAGTATGAATTAGTATTCGTACGGAGACTTAGAACGTATCTACTCATATCTTAAACACATGATCATAGACTTTATTTACTTCCGTATTATAGTTGTGACCTTTAGTTTATGCTGATTGATATTTGCGTTGTGTGTATTAGATCCCCACTCCGAACGTCATATTAAGGTAAGATGACATCATTTACTAATTGTGTGAACATGCTAGTAAGAAAGCATATCAGTCGACGGAGTATCCACCTGCCATCTGTGAGTGTGCCCTATTTATCTCGAAAATTATATTAACTGCTTTGTGAATCCCCTTTTTAAGCTCTTTCCTTTTTAACTGAAGTTTTAATTCACTGCGATGAGAACACAAAGCAACATCGAGAAATATCGCGCATAGTGAACTCGCAATGTCAAGCGGAATCAGGCCACAGCAAACAACTGCGATCCTCGCAACGTGGTATAGTTGCTACGTACAGCACAAAATATCGCGCGTCAAGGATTGAACATTAACAATGTAATATGTACCTCCACCTTTGTTAGTTCAATCCCCCTCTTGACTTGTCATCTACGCCCGTGTTGGATTAGAGTGGAGTTACTAAGAACTTATAAGCATATAGTGTGTATGTAAATCCAATCCTGATTTCATCATGCCTTTATCCCATTGCTCCCTACAGTATCTGACCGTTAAATATGCCTTCCGATACCACACATATAGATCTAAATGCTTGTGAAATAATCACGTAAATCATGACTAAACAAAACATGTAATCCTCGCGCAACAGTTTTATAAAACACTAATGCGAGTAATGATCTATAAGGGCACTCGTTCATAAGAAAAGACCAATCTTATAAGTAAAGGTTGTTTCGGATGAGAGAGTGATTAGAAGACAACTCGGATTGACAGTAATACCCTATAAGAAGCACATTGAATAATGAAGTGAGATGTTACGAAGTCTGTTGTAGGCATTTCCTGTTGATTTAGGAAACTATCCGTCCAACAATACTACGCATGAACACATGATTAATACATTTTCGAACTCTTGGGTACCCTGTTGTGACACTCATTGTACAATTCGTCTGCCAATTTCTTTATTGCCCTTGATCGCGTAGCAACTAGAGTCATCTATATAGAGTTTGTCAGCCAAGAATCTCCTCCTGCGAAGGTGGGCTACGTCTTTCTTAAAGTAGCACTAATTGATTGCGTAGATACTAGATAAAGGCATGTCAACGCCTAGTCTACGGCGAATGGCCTATGGACAATGGGACAAAAGCTATTGTCCACCAAAACCCGTCTTTGTACCCATTCACTAGTTGGTCATTTTTACGCCTTTTGAATCCAAAGGGTCCGACTTTTAGTTTTATAGTATTAGAATAGAGCGACGCGAATATGTTTTTTTATGTGAACTTTACTCAATAGTTTACATCTATGCCTAGGTTGCGATCTGGTTTGATCTGTGAATGTTTATAGTAAGCAGTGAATTGACAATGTTTACTGTTCATTATAATAGTCCAAGAATCATTCTACGACAAAAGGAAAATACGTGCAGGTTTTCTTTAAGTAAAAGGTGTGCCTGGTTTGTCAATCTACGTTTGTTCGGTCCTACCTACCCAAGAGCCTTACTCTCGCAACACGTATCATATCGATTGAGAGCCACCGCAAATACTGTAACAACCGTACATCAGTCCTTATCTAGTCCCCTACAAAATAGAAAATCACCTATTTAGAGACATATCAGCCCATTAACGAGAGCCTATTATTCAAGAAACTTTCTTCCGTACTAGAAAGTATCGCTAATGTATCAAAGATAGATGTATTAAAAATAAGTAGTGTGCACATATATGTTCCAAGTATTGACCTATTGTTTACACTAGGTCTGGCTTGGTTATGAGATGGGACTGGAATTTAGAAAAATTTCTAGTTACTCAACCATTGTATATGTGTGGCACATCAAAATCTTGTTCAAAGTTCTCTTCTTCAGGTTTTATGCAAACCTTAATCTATACTTTCATGCTAATTCAAGCATAGCAATAAATACGTGATAATTTAAATTCTAATTATATCTGGATATCACAGGAACCACTACACGAAAATGACACGAGGATGAAGGGACGACCACTTACTATCGACAACTAATTTTCTTTCTCATGGCTATCGATCTAGCAACGCTTCTTCGGCATATCTATGTTTATCCCAGAGGTACCTCTTCCCACTCAAGTCAGCTGCTCTTCGATCTTCGTTGGATAGCGAAGAGATCATTTTAAGACCAACTGCAAGCGTTTAGGCTCAGGTGCACCCCACTAATATGGCCTTGGCAAAATCTAGAACAGAGTATTACATACTTGAATATGTGAGAAAACATAGCAGTCAATTAGACTTCTTAATTAACTTCACCAAAATTTGCTGATCAAAACGCCCCATGCTTTGTCATTTTAAACGCAATTGGCGGTGTGATTATTTACCATTCTGTTTGCATACCTTGATGTATTCCCAGCAATAACAACTACTCATAGTATGTATTTCAATTCATTATCTGATAGCCGAAAGGTGTTCGTAATAAAGTTCACGTCAATTTCTTCAAAAAGTTTCGTTATACAAACATTTATATACTCGTTAGGAATATAAGATACTCCGTAAGATGTTCAATAGCATGTCAAATATTAAAAAGATCATTACTATATCATCAAAGCAATTCATTACAAAAGGTAATAAAATACGGAGTATATTTGTTTAATTATACTCCTTCCGTACATACTATTTGTTTGTTTAAACATTTCACGTTTGTAAATGCATATTTTCTGCTCTATATTATTAATATCTAATACGAATTGAAGTAGTATAATTAGTTACAATGATTGAATTTTAATTAATAAGGTGCTTATCAAAATGAATCAAATACGACCTGCACATGATTGTATTTAATTTTATATTGAATCATTATACTTATTACTTATAATCTATACAAATCTATTAAAAGGAGTTCCTTATTTTTTTTTTAATGTTTGTTCTTAATCTTCCTTTCTTCCATTTACAATCAGTAATATGATACTATATATACTAGTTTTTTATGCACGCGATGCGTGCGGCTTTATTTCTAACGAACTTATATTGTTTTAGTGTTTCGAGAAATTTATGCATGAGATTTTTTTATAATTTATTGTTGTTTTTCCAAAAATTTAGTCTTGATTTTTTGAAATTAAGTCTTGTTTATTTTATAAGATAAAAATAAAATAATCACCAAGTTGCACATAAATTGARAAAACATTKATCAATTACTATTAATTGTAATCTCGTTTTTATTTMTGTATATCTAATATCTATTATACGTGTTGCAAAATACTAAAAAAATTCGATGGAGAGAAAAATAACACTAAAACATAGGTACCTGGTGTAAAACTAAATCCTATTTCCCTTGTTATGCGTAGTCATTTTAACCTGTATCCCTTATTTATTAGAAAATTTTATCCATCGTAATTTTTCTATATATATTATTCTACTACTATATACTCCCTCTGTATCGATTTATCTGCAACAATGAATATTATATCTCTCTCGTATATCTTCAATTGTCGTAGATAAACTGATACGGAGGGAGTATTATGAACCAACTATTAGGTGATGCTATTTGACATGTTTCAAAAAGATATTATTACGTCTCATATGCTCTACCGGTACACTCTCATCAAGCTCTCACACACTTAAACTAACCCAAAAAACTACATGTAGAAAAAAGACACAGTAGAAGCTGGGGCATCGCTCGGGCCGATACACTAGTTATAATTAGTTATAATGATTGAACGAATGGGCTAGAAGATTTCATAGAAGTACTTATGAAACTGTATTACTGTACATTATTTATAGCAAATGCACAAAACATTATGGTACACAGAGAGCATATAATGTATTGTAATAATACACAAGTGATGGTACATAGAGAGCATATAATGTACTGTAATAATTACATATTAAAAATATACTTCGTCCGTTCCTTTTTGTTTATCTAGTTTGCCGAAAAAGAATTCCTAAATATTTGTCTTATTTAGAATATTTTCTATTTTTAACTCGAACTTTATCGACATTTACCATAGTAAAATGAATCATATCTAGTACTTTTCTTCTCTCATATTAAAAAAAATTAAAACACTATTTAAATTACTCCCCAAAATTTATTTTCCAACACACAGTACATTTAATAACTTATCTAATTATATATGGAGTATTAAATAAAAAAATTCCTATAACCCTCTTTTCAAGTAAAATTTTTATCAAATAATAAACATCTTCTTTGATTAAATATTCATTATTCTTCCGTCGGATCTCCCCTTGATTTCAAACAAGACAAACAAAATAGAAGGCATGAAGTAATTGATGAATAATAAAAATATTTTTGATTCAAGGATTCGTTGAAAATAAAGAATTTCGATGCAAAACAAAAAATGGATAATATTTGGTCTCGAAATGTATTTTATCTAAGCTAAGTCTTTTTTGATAGTCATCTGATCGGTTTGGTTTGCTTTTCTGTTTGGAACAATCAGAAAATTTTGTTTGAATTTCTTGCTAATTCAAAGTTTTGATTCCAATCCATTTTTTTTATTTCGATTGTATCTACATAACATATTTCATTTTAGGGTTGCTAACTCAAACTTCAATTATTTTTTTCCCACATAAATAGCAACAATTGAATCTGCACTCATATTAAGGAAATGATTTAACAATGTAGACAAGCAAATGAATCAATGCAAAGTAATTTTATCACAATTAGAGTGAAATTATAAGTTAGACGTAATAGATTTATTTTAATTAATTTGCTCGTTTACATTGTCAAATTTCTTCCTTAAAACGAGTCAATTGTTATTATGTTTGTGAAACAAATGAAGTACTCTGTACTCCGTATATTGAAATCTTTGTTTTATAAAATAATACCATTGTTTTATGTATCAGAAGTAAAGTCTAATGTTTTTATAAATTATTTAAATGCATGATATTGGAATTTTTTAAAAATTATTTTGACGCGCGCCATCATATATTGCACATATATATATATTGGCATATTTTACTCATTATGGGTTATGTTATTTCATATTTTCACAATTCCACGAAATTTCTGTCACTTCTCTCTTAAGGACATTCCATGAAATTTCTACCACTCTTATTTATATTAAGGTGGTCCACCATGAGAACTCATCATACCACTTACAATACAGTCATACGCATTAAACAATGCAATTTTAGTTGTTTCTCACTTCAATTTAAATTTACTTTTTTAACTCCACTTCTCATATTATACTTCGTATCACTTTTCATATTTTAGATCCAGATAGTGTATGATAGTTTTTCATGAAATGGAGGGAGTATGTAACTCCAAAGACCATGTTTCAACATTAAATACATCTTAATAATAGAATACATTTATTCTCATAAAAAAGGAATACATTAGGCATTTATAAATTGATGTGTAATTAATGCTAAATAAGTTTAATATTTTCCTTGAATTATAGTGTGTTATTTTTAAAAAAAATCTCAAAAAGTAGAAGAAAAGCTGATAACAAGTTGTGAGAAGAAGATTTAAGGAAAAAAAACAAGAGCATGAGGTAAATACCGTTCTTTTTTCCAAGCAAAATGGCATGAGAAACACCATCATCCTCAATTTTTTGCATGTCTCCCATTTATCATCTTACAAAATAATAAGATCAAATATAATTCTTTTTTATATACATCATGTTAAAATGTTATTCTGTTGTTCTCCAAATTAATTGGATGTGTTAACGTTACATAATCTTAACTGCATGGCAACAAACATGTCTAAAAATTTTAAACAGTTAAAATTTTCCAGTAAATATATAGTCTATTTTTGGTATTTGGAGCGAATTTTTTGCCATCAACRACTCAATTAATAACTAGTTGTTCTTATCATAAACTTTTAGGAAGTTGAATTGAAGCTGTCCTCCAAAACCTTCACATCATGCTAGCAATGAGAGTGCAAATGTGACAACTAATTTTTAGTATATTAGGGAAGAGAGGAAGCAATTGTGTTCTCTATGTTATCACATTGTTATCTTTGCAATAGTGTTTAAAAATAAACTAGTTGTGACTTGTGAGTTCCGGACATTTTTTTTCGATAACAAACAGGAGAAAAGCAAAACACTACAGATGGGATTGGAGTTCAGCTCCTCATAGTAAATAGCTGAAAACTAAGTGAGTCCGGACATTGCCCGAGTTATCCTCAAAACTTAAGAGATGGAGAATATCCCTAGACACGACAACTAGAAATAATCATGCCGACCTGAGTATGCAGGTAACAGAAATAGTAAAGAGACAGATTTGGAGGTGGAAAATCCTTCAATCAAATCATTTGAAGACTATAAACATCCAAACAAGGAGCAAATGGTTGTATGATTAATTCGTGTTTCAAGAGTAACAACTCTCACTAATCACCACTCAAAGGACAAGGATTATAGCAATGAAGAACTCTTCAAGAACCTAACTTTGGTATCTCTCAATGTGTGTTTGTTTTTGTGGATGAATAACATGAATCTCAAGTGGGTATTTATTCCCGACATGTAAAACAGAGATTCAGGACCAACTTGTTTGACTTTGCGCGTGGTTTTTGTAAATCGATGTTTAATTCTAATCCTTGTTTTCTCTTGTTTTTTACAGCAACAGTAAGCATTATGTATATTCTTTTACCTTCTATGTACATAACTTTTTCCAATAACCATTATTTTTCTGTAAACAAGACCTATAAAGTGCATGCATAAACATATAAAGAAAGATAATTTTTGATGACCAACTTAGGTATTTCAACCGATCTAATTTCAAGTAGCCATTCAAATTATTAGTATTTTATGTGTGTTACTTCAAACTCGTCTGGATTCTAAATTATATGATTTATTTTAAGGTTTTATATATGGAAATATGATTGTTGTTCAATATTACAATGGTTGATTTTGCAACGAACGAAGTAGAACTGCTAAATGCGAGTAGGCATTGTGCATGACTAATACTAGAATCTTTAGCCTTACATTGCATTTTGGGTAAGCATAATAATAGAGTTCGCAGCTCCAGAAAGAGTTGGTGGTAACTTTATATTTGATTTTTCAAATATCTACGATCCTCTAACAGTCTAAGTCAAGCATACTCACACTATGCTTAATTAGATATTCAATAACTTGTCCCTGACATTCATAAGCCTCGAGGGCAATCCCCTCATCACCCTAAACTCGAGCCTACAGAGTTACATACAAAAGTTATGAGTTGAAAACAATAAACGAGCGGTGAAGAAGGTTGTCAGAAATCGCGAAAAACGTATGATAGTGTGCTTACTTGGGCAAGGACCTAAATATGCCTGAAGCACTCTTAAAGTCGGTCATGGGTGCTAAAAGGTCATTGGGTAACATAAAGAATGAAAGTGAAAAACGTCAGGAGCCTCACCACATCGGGGGCTTGTGCACTTTAGGGGTAGCTCACCACGTTACACAAGGGGCACACGCACACCTGCCCATTTCCACTGCCAAAAATCCATATAAATACCCCTCACATGCAGTATTTTCTTGCAAGTGGACAAGAGAAAAATTGGTTTTTTTAGAAAGAACGAGTTGGAAGTTTAGTGAGAGAAACTCTCTTCAATCATAAAATGAAACTTCAATCATCACATTCGATTCATTCAATTCATAAATCCAAATTCAACTCAAAAAAAAAAAAAAACTTATTCCTATAACTTCAAAAGATCAACACTCATTTAGTGCAAGGTTTCAAAAACCAAAGGATCTTGTTCAGACTTCAAGAATTTAAGAACACTTTGAAATTCATATTCAAAGCTCCAACACTTTTCAACTCTATAAACTCTCACATTAAAATTTTCACAAATTTAATAAAAAGTTTTCAATGGACTCCGAAGCAAATCCACTTCTCGTACCACGTCGTTATGGAAACCGAGGATTGAAAATCAAATCTGAATTGGAGTGTTGTAGCAAGTCTTCGCTTGGCCAGCTACAAGATTTCCTCTGTTCAGGGGTTAGAGATGGTGGAGGCTTCCTTCTATGCTACTTCAGAGAGCTGATCTTGGCTTGGAACTCGGGATGGCTTGGCACTTCAAATTCCTCGCGACGCCTTAGCACCTGCCCCATGCCTTGAGAGAGAATAACGTTTCGGAATTATCTCCCCCCGTGCTAAGTAAGTAAGGGAAGGAGGAAGTAATAAATGCTAAGGCTATGTAGGAGACGAGAGTTAGAGAGATAAAGTTTATACTTGCTAAGTATGAATTGTGACTCTCAACATATGAAAGTGTGTGGAAAATGGTGCTCCTCAAGGGTATTTATAGGCTTTTGCCTTACTCTTGAGGGCATGGATGTGTGACATTTTGTCAACCGATCTCTATCCTCGTTTACCTGTTTGCTGCTTAAGCTGTTTCTTTACAGTTTCGACCGTTTCTGTGAAATATACACAGATCATCTCCACTCAATCTCGTGACACGTGTCACGAAAATTCTGTGCCACGTTGATTCATTAGAACACACAAACGTGACACGTGGCTTCACGTGCCACATCATTTGCCCCTCAAACGTTCCCAATACGCTTGTATTTGGAGGGTTTGATAGTGATGTTCATGCTTAAAATTGAGTACGAGTGCTTTCCTCGATTTTTGTGTTTATTTCTTGTAATGAGGGTTTCCTCGATTTTCGTGCCTTGCACCGAGTACATTCATTCCTCGATTTTCGTGCACTGCCTTTGACAAGTAAGCTGGTAATTTTTCCCAGACCTCGAAAGTTGTGCCAGGATCTGGATAATTTCCCACTTCTTGGGATTTGAGCCACAGCCTGGGTAAATTCCATTCCTCGATTTTCGTGCCAGATTATGACATCWTGGATTTTGGAAATCCAAACAAAGATTCCAATTTGCCTTTGGATCGAATCCACAGTCAAACCATCAGCATTCTTCGAATTGGGCTTTAAAATCAGGCCCATTATGTTTGGGCTTTTCTGCTTTTCCCGCTCATTTTTTGGATTTCAAATTTGAAATCTAAGCCCACCTAACCCTAATTCTTTCTATAAATAGGGGGTAGGGAGGAGAGAGAAAAAGTTGGTGAAAAATTTATTTCTTGAATTTACTCTCTCCTCTCTCTAGAATTCCTTCAGTTTTCTCTCTCTTCTTCGGCTTAAGTTGAAGCTTCTCGGTTCGCAGTTGAGGTTTGCTGATCTAAGGCTTTCAGATTCTTCTTCGACTTTGTTTCCTTCGACCTCATCCTTTGATTCGTCGACTCAAGGTATAGTTTTTCCTTCGAAGTTTTGATTTTTTCTCATTCTTTTTTACAAAGTAATAAAAATGGCTTCATCTTTGCCATCGAGCCCTAATAAGTCGGATGTTGGGGGCTTCGGGGAGCCCAGGCCAACATCTCCAGGATCTGTTGAGACCCAGGGTTCTTCGATTCCCCAATATCGACCATGCGAACCTTCTCTGAATAAATGTTCATCCAATACTTCTCTCCTTGTGCAGGATTTTAATATGCCAAGGGTGAAACAGACCGTCTGGATTCCAGACATTAGTAGACAAAATAGATCCGGCGAAGGACCTTCCACTTCGCATAATGATGATGACACTAATGACATTATCCTTGAGACTTTTAACCTTGACGTTTCGACGGAGGATGTATTTATTGAGGGGAACCTCCAAACAACTGTCCCAATACCTGCGAAGACTCGCAGCTACCCAACTCCCGAATCCTTTAAGGTTCGTGAGGGTTGGATCGCAGAATTGACCGCGAACAAGGCGGCTTATAGTACNATTACATGAAGTACTAAACAATGTTCAAAACCTGTGAAACATGACAAAAAGGATTTCAACGTCAAACCTGACATAGGAAAACTCCTTAATCATATAATAAATCGATCGAAAGGATGACGATTTATCAATTGCACACTTTCCACTCCCAATGAATCCTAATTGTTGAGGTTTTTCTAAAAATCACCTCCGACGACTTAAAAATTTCACACTTTCCCTTTGCACATCAAAATTTATTGTTTGAGCATGTTATTCCCTGTTCATTGCCATCTTCAATCTTGATACACCCAATTAATGTAAAAGTTTCGCCAATTTCATTTGTTAAAATTCACAAACAATGCATGCACAATCATCAATCACACTAATTAAATTCACTATAGCTTTATTGCCTAGATGATGTGCACACACAACACAATATTTACATAGATCAACCATTTCCTCAAGGAGCATGACACCCCTTAACTTTAATATTAGGAAATGTAGGACATTCAGCAAGCGGACAATAATCATCTTGATGCAAACCCCACCATTTAATTCCATATATATCCCAGAATTGTAAAGTAAAGAAAAGCAGTATCCCCATAAAAGCAACGCCTGCTTCCAAACCAGCTGATAATATGTAGTTATACCTTGCCCACCATCCTTTGTATGTCTTGTAAATGTAGTAGTTGAAGAAAATTCCTACAACTCCCCAACTCAAGTAATTGATGGACCTCGCGGGTGGAATCAACGCAGTTGCTGTGAAGATGATTGGCATGCTAATGAGATCGAAGATTTTTATGTTAGGGTACTTGCGCGATAGAAACCATCCTGGAACAGGAGAAATTAATCCTATGAGGAAGAACCAGTTCAGTTGTGAATAGTTGCCGTGCTTTGTGAACATTTTAGCAGGACCAATGGCTCCCCATATAATTGATGCACTATAGAAAACCTCGTCGCCTGGGCATGTCCAAGGACTCCCCTCAGAAAGCATGCTTGTATCACATATGTTCTCTACCGTTGAAAGGAGCCACCATGTTGTCCCAAACTTGACTAGAGATGCAACTATTGTTCCAACTAGCTGGTTATTAGAATAGACTATATATGTTTAGCGTGAAGAAATAAAAGGAWGATTTATTAGAGTTATATACACTAGTAAGATAAATATTAAAAGTTACYTAKGCCATAATTGTACTTCTTGTAAATTGTATATGTGTATCCATGTGAATAAGATAGGGTCACAGTGCTAAAATTGTGTAATTGTGTCATTGATTTGATTAATAAAGATTTGATCKATTACCTGGACAACAAACATAGATTTTGGTGAGATCTTCATGTAATGTCCTAATTTAAAGTCTTGAATAAGCCAGAGAGCTTGTGACATGCTAACGAAGCCATATATCTTGAATGTGACATTAGCAAGGGGTTTCCCGGGATATATGTATCCAATGATCAGCTCAGTAATTACATTCAAGGCAGGTTCCTAAATCAAGATAGATTATCAGTTACAACAATTATCTTGTTATATGAGAACCTCATCATAATTCAACAAAGTTTAACAAAAGTTCAATGTTTTTTACAATGTTTGTTGTGGCGAATAAGATGCCGATTGGCAAGGTGAAAAATGCTGCTATTCCGCAAGCCATTAATAGTCCCCACCAAGGGAGCTGGAGTTGCTTAGAGAAGCCTTCACAAGCGAGCAAAGCTAGACCTAAGGTTATAACTAAAAGAGTATGGAACCACCATTGAGGAACTTGTGCATAATTCTTTTTCATTAGTCTATTATGCACATCAGCAAATTCACCACCGACCCCAATTGTTGTTTGAYGCCACAAACGCCATATTGACCTATAATTTTTTGAAAACATAAGACAAGCACAAATCTTGTTATAATTTTCTCTGTACAATTTAGTTCAACAAAGGACTAGGAGTAAAAAAATTAGGACTCACTTTCCATGGAAAAGAGCAACATGCGAGATTATAGCTGTAATTGTAGCAAAGCTCAGTCCATAGCTAAAAACGAAAAAGATACTGAGGTATAGCTTGCTGTAACTATTGTAGGCAATTTCATCAAAGGTGAATGTTTGCTTCTTCAATACTCGAGTAACATTTGTACGTTAAGGCCCAATGGTCAAAAGTCTTTTGAGAAATGAATGGAAACCTCCTGGCTTTCATTACATTCAAATAATAAGCCCGTAGGACATCAAATATGCAATCAAGAAAAACCACCCATTACATTAAAAAATGAAATAGCCAGGGTTTGATAAAGGACTCTAAGAAGCTAATCACCAAGAGTTCCAATCCAAGGAAAGCTCCTATTCCAAGGCCATGCAATCCTGAACCTAATTGTTTGCATAACTACTATAGATCTTCTTCATCAACAAATTGATTGAGCAGACAGCTGATTTGAAGGGAAAGAGGTACCTCGGGATAACATACAATGCAAGCTTGCCTGTGATTAGCTATGAGAAAGATTGTTGTCTAGTAATTTTCCCTTCTCTCGTGGTCATTTCGTGTAGTGTCTGTTTAATATTAGATATTAAAACCTATTCTTACTTTATTGAGGAAGTTCATATATAATATACTATATGGTTGAATTAGTGAATAATAGAGGTTAGCATACAACCTAAAAAGAGAGACTTGAACTAGATTGATGGCCACCAACATATAACGGCGAATCAACTAGGTATTTGTCCTTAAATAGGTCAGCCAAATTACCATAACCAAGCAACTAAGAAAGGAACGAATGTTAAATTAGGCTAGTTATTTTAAAGAAAAAAATGATATTTTTGTTTTGCTGTAAATAAATAATTTCTTTGAAAAAATATTAGTGAACTTTAATATAATTTTGAAAAATTGCCACATATTCAATTTTTTTTCATGTTTGTAAACACTACCCCAGATTGGTATTTTATTTAAAACAACTACCTATATTTTCATTTTTTCTGTGAATCAACTACCCAATTTTGGATTTTGGCCACTCAACACCGGTATTAACGCTCACCACAACCACCCCAACAGCGGCATCCCAATTGGCAAACCACCCAACTTTGTTGTTTTCCACCTCCAAAACGACCCAACACCACCAACACTCAATCACCAACACCTCGTCACAAACTTAGTTTTTAGTCTTTTCTAAGTTATCCATTCATTTTATGGACATGGTTCCTTCTTAAATTGTAGATCTCGGAAAAAAATACATAAATAGGGTCAAAATCACGGTTTTTGGATTGTTTTTCAGTATTATGCTTTCGCAAGTTTGAAAGATTCTGAAAGTGGGTAGTGATTCGTAAACAAAAATAAAATGATAGTTGTTTTTCAAAACAGTGACAAAAAGTGGGTAAGTTGTTGACAATTTTGCATAATTTTAGGACCACCAAAAATGTAACTTTTGTACCTTAGTAATACAATTATCTTACAAAGCAGTGAACACTTAGGTTGTTTGATTTTTGATTTTTATTTTAAGGAAAAATTTGTCAACAACTACCCCATTTTTGTCAAACTTTTGAATAACAACTACCCCACTTTTTTTTTTTTAAAACAACTACCTAATTTTTATTAAAACTTTGTGTACCAACGACCCAAAGCTGTTTTCTGGAGATTAAAAACCATAAATCTCCCGGTGGCCCATTAACCGGTTTTATGACATAACCTCTCTCTCTTTAATGTGAATTACCCAAACTGCCCCTCATTCTTTCTTCTTTCTTCCTTCCTTCATTCTTCTCTTCTGACTTCTTCCACTTCCATCTCTCTCTCTCCTCTTAAAACTAACAATCATTGAAAACAAAACATTCAAGCTAAATTTCAGCACTCAAATGCTCACAATACATCACGAAATTCACTCTCAAACTCCCTATCACTAAACTTTTTTTCCTCTTTTTGTTTCGCCTCTCAATCGATTTCACTGTCATTTTCGAATTCGTCGGAATCGAATTCCATGATGAATTAAAGCCTGGGTTTTTAACGAGGCCTCAATCGGAATTTCGCAGGTGAAGACTGGGGAATTGAATGGCTTCGCGGATTTTCAGAGTTTTGAACGAGGAACGAGGAGTACTCCGCCGACTTGGATTGCCGCTGTGGTACGACATTGATAATTGAATTTGAAGGAAACCGTCAATCCCTCGCTGCTGCTGCCGTTCGCTTTCTGCTGCTGGCGGCTGCTGTCATCTGCTCTCATCGTCAATCCTTTTGATGTTTGTTAAGGTTTGCTTCCGTTTTTTGAAAAGAAATTTATGGGGTGGATGAACCAGAAATTTGTGTCTGATATACGTTGCACCAGGCAATGAATTTTGTGAAAATTTAGAGTTTGATAATGGATTTTTTGGTTTGTTATAATGCATTGATGCGATTGATGAATGTTCACTGATAAGCATACTGTATTTGGTACTGTATTTGGAGAATGTTCTTTCCCATGTTATAATGCTGATTGTGAATGTATTTGTTATAATGCTGATTGATGAATGATCTTTCATGCTATGGCGGTACTGTATTTGAATGATTGGAGAGAAGAGAACAGAGGAAGAAAAAAGAAATGAACGAGGGAAGTGGGTTTGGGTTAGGTGGAGGAGTAACAAGTGGGGGGTGTTTTAGTCATTCCTTAATTCAGGGAGAGGGTTGACTGAAAACAGCTATTGTGGGGCACAATGGCGTTTTTGGTGGTTTTTGGTGCTCAAAAAACCACCATGGTCGTGTTCACAAACACTTATAAAAAGTAGGTTAGTTGTTTTTAAAAAAAAAAAAAGTGGGTCGTTGTTTTCAAAAGTTTGACCAAAACTAGGTAGTTTGTTGACAAATTTCCTTTATTTTATACAGAACTTGTTAAGATTACCGATATCATTACCTGAGTAGTAAGAACGAGCAAAATGGAAGCAATAGGATGCAAGTTCCTTTTGTAGAAAGCCTTGACCATAGTAATAATATGTGTAGTATAAATACCTCCGGAACCACAACTAGCAAAAATGGTAATCAAAACATGTTCTTTCAAATTAAAAGGACCTGGGTTCATAGAAAAGGACCAATTTGTGAACGGTACCAAGATGGGTTTCGTCGATAATGTTGCAGCCATCAGCCTTCCTATAGGAGTAACTGCGATTTGGGCTGCTAGCGAACTCACGCTAATGGGGTTCTGCCGAAACCAAAAGAATTTGTTSACAAAGGCCAGTAAAATGCAGAAAGCAAGGCCAAGTACCCATGTTCGGAATGTTAATGCTGCTAGTGTTGGATCATCCGTTATAGGAACTGTTAACCTCACTTCTTCAATTGGACTGTCATCGAATTCAACTTCTGAAACAGTAATTTTCCATTTCTAGTTAGCATTCACTCTATCCAAATATATGTATTTGAGCAGAGATGAGAATTGATCCTAAGATGTCCTGGAACCGGGAGGAGATTATTAACCGTTTGAGCTGATGTTCAATAGCGTGTCATATTTTAAAATTATATATATATTTGATGAATTATGTTATATTGCATATATCTTGTTTTATTATGTTTCCCAATTATGTTATGGAGTATGTTATTACATAAAATTATTTAAAAAATGTAAGAAACCAGGAGAAAAGTTTATATCAAAATGTATGAAGAAGATTTAAGGAAGAGGTAAGAGCATGAGTTAATTACCGTTCTTATTTTCTTGTAATTTGGAATGAGAAACACCATCGTCCTCAAGTTTGCGCATGTCTCTTATGTATCTATCAGCTTATTACAAAATAATAATATGATAAGATATAATTTATTTATTTTTATACACATCTTGTTATGTGTTGTTCCCCGAAAATTAATTGGATATGTTCACTTTACATAATCTGCATGGCAAACTCATCTAAAAAATTAAATTTGTTCAATTATACTATAATCTATATTTGGCATTTGAAGC
>SNQN01006750.1:0-10762 GCA_008642245.1 Bassia scoparia
TTTCTCTCTCTTGAGTTCATCATCTCGGTTTTCGTGCAATTTTGATCGGAAAGCTACTGAACTATGGGGAAGAAWGCTGCTACTGGAAAAACTGGAAAGGGTAAGAAAGATTCAGCTGCTAAATCGGAAGTTGTTGTTCCAACCGAGCATTCAGACAATACCATCAACACTGCTGTTACAGTGGCCTCTGCTCCACTACCACTGGTAACACCACCCGAGCAGTGGTACTCTGACTCCACTACTCAAACCCCCATGCAACCTCCATCACAACCCATTCAACCCACAATTCCATCTTTACCACCATAAAATCAACCCACTCCACCACCACCACAAAATATACCACCACCACCACAAAACATCTCACCACCACCACTGAAAGCCCAACCAATTTCTTTAAACCCTAACCCTAACCCGACTGAACCTAGTGTTACACCCTCTGATCAAAACCCTAGTCAGGAATCAAACCCTGCTTTGGTTGAGATCATTCAGGGGGAACAAGGGTCAGCTCCTAAGGACCTAGCTGAGGTTCTTGAATCCGAATTTCTTAAGCCTTCAGCCAAGCTTAATAAAGAGAAGGGTGACGAAGATGAGGAGGATGATGTTGTAGTGACTGGCGAAGGGTCTCAGGTGGCTCCAATTTTGAGAATGGTAGTTGGGAGGGCAACCAGAGCATTTGGCTCGAAAATCAAGGAGAAGGAGAACATGATGAAGCAGGATTAGTCTACTGGTACCCCCAAGGGAACCAAGAGGAAGGCACCTGTTCCCCGTTCTGCTAGAGGTAAACCAGTTACTTCTCTTTCTACTGTCCAGTCTTCCAAGAAGAATGTTATGTCTGGTTGTGGTTGTGAGCCTGGTTATTGGGAAATTCCTGCATTGCTTGAAGTAAAACAAATTTTAGAGTTTCAAGGTTGGTTAAGTTATATTCGTGTTGTGAAAAAGGCATATGTTGAACCTGTCAAAGAGTTTTATGAGAATTTGTTTCAATATCCTGATGGTAGTTTGGTCAGTACTGCGAATGATAAAGATATGAAAGTGTTTATGGTGTTGTTGGCAAAGTTCATGAAGGTACCTAGGGAAGGGTATTCTGGGTACAGTTCAGATGGTTGGCCTACTGTTTCTGGTGTAGGTCAAGATGAAATAATGAAGTTCTTGTTTGGGAAGATAATTAGGACTAGGGAGGGGTTTAAGTCCACTAGTATGAAGGAACCTGCTATGAGGGTTTTGCATTCTATCTACAGTAAGGTGTTGATTCCGAAGTCACAGGGTAGGGGTTAAGTTAGAATTATGGACATGGTCTTAATGTACCTTATGCTGAAGAATGTCAAGATAAACCTGCCTGCCATAATGATTGAGCATATGATGACATGCAAAACCTCACCCTCTCACTCTCTAGCCTATGGATCCCTTATCTCCGGAATTCTTATGAATGAAGGACTGTCTTTGGATGGAGACACTGTCCCGGCTCAGAAATTCTCCATGAAAATTCTGCGTCAAAAGGGATTGGATATCCATGAGGACAAGCTATGATTTGCCGGACAAACTCCGGTTAAGAAAACTCTTGTCCTTGCAACTAAGAAGGGAAAGGTGGAGGAGACCAGTAAAACTACTGATCTCACCCCACTACTGTCTAAAATAGAGAAGCAGGACGAGACACTCTCTCAATTAGTGTCTTTAGTGCATGGCTTGRCCACATCCTTCACAGAGAGGCAAGGGAGTTTAGAGGATAAGTTGAATGAGACTCGAAGTTGGATTGCTAGGATGAAGGCTGAGGGAATAACAAGACAGGTAGTTATTGGTACTGGTCARAAGGTTGAGACCACTCCAACTGTTCAGGCTACTGTTGCTGCTACTGCTGGACAGACATCTACTACTGCTACTGGTCATCGTTCTGAGGTTAAGGGAYCAGTTGAGAAGCAGTCTGAGGATGATGAGGAGATCGACCTTGAGGAATCCGCCAACTCCTCTGCTGATGGAAGCCAGGAGGAAGAAGAAGAGGATGATGCTGAGGATGATGATGCTGATGCCGATGATCCTGATGCTTCTGAGGACGAGATGGAGGATGAAGAGGACGATGATGATGAATGATGATCTGTTCTAGCTTTCTGTTCCCCTACCCTATCTATTGAACTATTTTTGGTATCTGCTTTCCTAATCATTTTACAAGACATTTCTTTGATGTAATTTGGTTTCTGTTTAACTCTGCTAAACTATTATTCTGCCTGCTTGCTTGTTTTTGGGATTGTGAATTGTGACTTTGACAGGCTTATGCAGATAATTGATATGAATTAGTAATTGATGCCACTGTTTGGTTGAAAACGATAGTTTGTGCATGCCTTGCTATCTTTGAGCTACTTTTTAATGATGCCAAAAGGGGGAAAATGGTCAGAAGTTCTGGAAGCCTTAAGTCTAGCTGTAGATTGAGTCTTAGAATAGTTCTTAGAATAGTTGTTAGTTTAATTAGTTCTCTTGCTTTTATAGGAAATAACCAAGTTAGTTGGTTGTTTCACTTAGAGTCGAAAAAATCAAAAAAATTGAAAATTTCAAAAAGTTCAAAAACAGTCTCATCTTGGTTGAGTCGTTGATGTATATAACTTGTTGTTTGCAGGAACTTCTCACAGGGTTCCATCGAAAAGGGGAATTTGTTGAGTTCCCTATTGTTTGATGATGACAAACGTCAAAAACAAGTACATTGCGTTTGCTGAATACAGCTGTTGACAGCTGAAAAACTGGTTCTTGGTACTTGAAAGAAAGTGACATGTTGCTAACAGTTATTCAAATTTTCTATGTTTTTAGCATACAAGTTTTTCCAACTGCTCTGAGCAAGAGGTCCTCGGTTAATTCTCTGTAAACATTCCAGTTGAAAGTAAGAATCAGAACTTTAAATGTAAGAATATGAAGATAGCTTCTAGGTTTAGACATTATATATTTATAATGCATAAGTGTAGTTGATGCTTTTATTTGATGACAAATATTGGCTTCTTTGTAGAGTTGAAAACATAGACAAGTTGGTTAGTGGCTTCAAGACTCATGAGAAAGATTCTATCTTGTTTTACAAAATCTGATCACCTTGTCGAACAGTAAAGTTTTGAAGGACTTCCTAAAAGATTTTTTTGGAAATTCAAGTGATCTAGTAAGATATTTACTTAGGAATATTGTGTAATGATTTGTCGAAGTTAAGTAACTAGATATTATTTTCTTGTACAAATATATTTGTAAACTTTCTTAAAATATGTGTAGATCTTTTTGAAAAATATCAATATTGTAGGTGTGCTTGATAATGCATGGCTTATGCTAAATATTCTGAGTTGCACTCTACAAGATGAGATTTCTCTCGGCTCAAAGTATTTCTGAGAGAAGAAAGTCCTTAGTTTTATCAACAAGCGATAATCATACTAGTGCATTATTGAGCTTTAATACTCTTGTAGCCTTTGTAGATTATTTGAGAGAAAAAATTTGTATGGATCATCAACAGGGGTGTGATCGGTGTACATTTGAAGAGTTAATGTGCGTCTTCTGAGTCAAGGCGAAAGTAGCACACTTCGTTCAGTGTGCGTTTCATTGTGAAAGTATCATTGAGAGAGTGAGGTTTAGTTATTCATGGAGTAATTATTAAAAAGTACGGTAGTAGAGACCGTAGGCGACCCCGTGGAAGGTAAGTCGCGAAGTAATAATTATAGGAGGATCGTAGCCAAAGTTTGGTGTGTAAACATGTTAATAGATCTTGTGTCTTTAAATTGTTCGATTACTTTGGACTGAACTATTTAATATATTTCTCCGCTGCGAAGACATGACACTGTTATCCTACGAAAGTACAAGTCGAAAATTTTATTGGGTACTCAATTCAACCCCCCTCTTGAGTACTCTTGGGAAACCTTCATAAGGAAAGTGTAATATTTAATAATAAAAAATTGAGAAGTATACACCCTTTCGATAACACAAAGATTTATACAACCGTTTATCATGCTTTTTATGGGGGACTTTAAGAGCGTAAACGAGCAAATTAGACAATTGATTTTGAGATTCTTTTGCATATAATTTCATGCTTGTTTGTGTTAAAATTATTTTGTCTAATTTTGCTTGTTTACACCCTTGAACTTCTTTCTAAAAATGTGTGAAAAACCAATTATAAAAACATTTGCATTATAGATTAAGTACGGAGTACATTATTTTCGATAGGATTATAGGTAAAGTCTAGTCATATAAAAACCGAATCCTTACCTTACCCTACCCTACCCTACGCTACGCTAGGTAAAGTCTAGTCATATAAAATCCATACCCTACCCTACCCTACCATACGCTACCCTCAACCACAGTGTAAAAAAAACAGACTCATGCCCTTAAATTATGGTAGGGTCTGAGCGGGTCCAAGAGTAGGGTCTTCGACATATTATTGTCATCTGACTCATCTCTAATTCTCTATAAAGATGGTTTTGTTTGGCTTGTGGTTTAAAAGGTGTTTTTTGAATTTAACTAGTCTTCCTTTTCCGACCCTGCTCGGGGTTGTAGTATTAGACAAAGAGAGTTTAGTCATTAAGTTATGGTTCAATATTTTCCACGATATTTTGTGGTTGCAAATATGAGTGTTGTCATACAAAGGACAACCTAACACACAAATATGTAATCAATTAAAAAAAATTATAGGACAATAACTTACCTAATAATTAAGCATGACAAAATGTTGGACATTGATAATAACAAATCTAATAACACTGCATGACTAATTGAATGTTAATTAAAATGATAAAAATTGAACACTACATGTAATAATAGGATCATCTTAGAGACAATATGATGTGACCAGATTATACCATGTTTTTATTATGTAATCAATGCATTAGTTCGAGGTTTTAAGTTGTAATTCGTCAGGTTTTACATTCGTTTAAAATTTAGTTGAAGTTTAGATTTTAGGATGTAAACTAGTGCAATTGTTGCATTCTTTGGACGTTCGAAAGTATGGTTGTATGTTTAATTGAAGCCTTGGGATGTGTGTAATTTTAGGGAGCTATTTTAGAATCATTTCACATGCATTGATCACATTAGCTGCAAGTTTTAGTATAAATTGAAGGAAAAGTGGTCCAAGAAGAAGAAAAATACAATGGATCAAATTAAAATTGATATATCTTTTAATCTACATTTTATTTTAAATTGATTACAATTTGAAATGAAAGTTTGTCTCGAGATCGTCGCAACGAGTGGTCATAAGCCCAAATTCGATAAAAGATGAGGGAGATATGACCAATTGAAGTTCAGTACACAATGGAGGATACCTGAGGTGCTCCCAACGCCTCATGTTGTAGAATGAGCTAAAAGAGCCATGGAAGGCACCCCCAGCGCCTCAAGGCAATGACTACCATGGAATAGGCACGCCTAGCACCCTATAGGCGCCCCCAATGCCCCCTAGTCTTAGGATTTAAGTTTTGGAGCTAAGGCAAGGGCACTGCTAGTACCCCCTTTAGGCGCTCCCAGCGCTCCTCGGTATGAATGTAGCTCTGTATTACCCGATTTTCCATCCACTTTATTTCTAGGTTTTTAGTTTTAGTATAAAAGGAAGYGTTGAAAATCATTGTAAGGACTGAKTTTTTGATTCTTAATCTGATTTTCTTCAATWATTGCTCTAACTTAKCTTTTAGATCTCAAGTATTTTGTAGTTGATGAACCTTAATGTGAAGCAAAATGCTATTGAATCTTACTCTAATCATCTCACATCTTAACATCAAGCTTATTTTCTAGTCTCCCTAATCTTTTTCTCTACTTTTTTAGAACTTGCTTAGATGATGAAATTTATACGGTTCAGGTATGGCAATGGAAGCTTAATTTCTTGTTCTTGGGTTTGGTTGTTCAAACTTTGAAAGCTTAATGTAAGTATTCTAATTCAATCTCAATCTTGATTCAATCATGATTTTTCTATTATTATTGTCAGGTAATCAATACTCTTTGACTTGGATATATCTGATGAACATGTTGGTGCCATTGCTAGTTCAAGCTTGATTTAATAATTTAGCTTGAATACATGTAGCAATTAGATTACTCAATTAAGCTTGTTAATTGTTTAATCTTTGAATAGCAAATTCCTATGTTATTGCTAAGCTTGTTTAGGTGATTTTTATAATTATTGTACTCCAAGCTTAAGCTTTTATCGAATGACTCCTTTGCTTGAAGACTTTGTTGTATTGAGTGAATTTTCTGTTTATTGAATTGGCTATTTAGAGAGTTACTAGGATAGTGATTCTTTGGTCAATATTTGATTGTACCGAGTTGAGAGGGAGTATAAGAACACGATTCGTTGAGTGAGTAGGGCGAACACAATTAATACCAAGACTTGTTTAATCAATCAATCACAACCTTTCCGTGTGTTTGTTTGTTCACTAGTTAGTAATCATTCACCCATTTAGTGTTAGATTAATTCCGTTCACCAAACAACCTCCCTTTGTTACCATCTATTGAATATTATTATCTCGAGCAATCGAGTAATAATAATCGAATTGATCCACAAATACTAAATGAAGTACCATTTCCCTATGGATTCGATCACTATCTCTAATGTGTTACATAATCTGGGTAGGTGTAATTTATCTTGTTAGACCTTTTTATTAGACGAAAAGGGTGCTACCACAATGTAATTATAATTAAACTAGTTATAATATTGTGACTTGTAGTTGGAGATGATATGCTAATTTGAGTGTCTGGTTGTATTGACAATTTAAAAGTATGAGAAAGCTGATCATTAATGCATGCCACCATATTTAGAGAACATGTTTATTATAAATAATAGTATGAGAAAAATTATACATACCCACAATATATCTAGAGAGATGATGAATTGAGGGAAAATGACTACAAATAAACAATAAAGCAAAAGGGTAAGTGAAAGTTTAGATAAATGAGTATCATGACATGAATATGAATATGAAAAAATCACACTTCATACAGGGTAAATGAAAGATAAAGAACTAAACAATCAAAAGAGAAGTTGACATTGTAAATACACACTGAAGCTTAGTGGAAATAATATGAAGAGATTTAAGAGTACTAAGTTTGTTTAAGGAATATGAACATTTATGGCATGAATATTAGAAGTATGAAATTACATCATCCTAGGTAAATGAAAAGATAAAAAAACTGATAAAAAAATGAGCTTAGAAAAACTATGGCACATGTCAGAAAAATGGTGCACATGTCGCATTTTTACTATAAATTTAGGCTTAGTAAATTTCATGAGAATGACACATATCAATCTTAATCTCTTTTTATATACACCCTCCCCTAATGAAAATTTTTCAACAATTTTCACTTTTGGGTGTAACAAAAATTTTTCAACAATTGTACAATTTTTCTTATTTGGTAACTTATTAATGGTAAATTTTTTTACCTACCTTACTTATCCATTTAATCCAAAATTAATTTCCATAACTTTTTTGTCTCTTTCTCTACTTTTCCWTCCCTCCTTTTTTTAAAGGGACCACAACACTAAATTGTACATTAATTATTCATTAGCTTAATATAGCTTATTTTGGAATCTTATGAACCTTGAGATATTTGTTGAAAGTTTTTCGTTATGGAGAGAGTACTAGACTAGAAATAGATTTTCACAATCCGCGACTTAACAATTCGATTTGGGTTACGAAATATGTTAGAGACCGAACCAAACCGTAATTTATGCAGTTTATGGTTTAAATCGCTACTTCAAAACCACATTATTATAATGAACTTGTAAAAAAAAACTTTTGTTTTGATACTAAGGCATGTGCAATGGTTGTAAATAGGGACTAGCTTGCAAATTCCAAAAGTCCATAGCTACTTGCTTAACCATTGGAACAAAATTGATCAATTAGCTTGACTTAGCAAATTAGCTTGACCAAGCTAATTTGCTTGGGAGGAAAACTAAGCTAGTGCATTAAATATTAGTGTAGTTCCCACAAGTAAATATAGGTAAGTGGAACATGTTTTAATGGAAAGCTAATTTAACAATTAGCTAACCATTGTGATATAAAGTAGATTGAAATAGAAAATAGTTGAATTCTTATATGCGAATGTAAACTAATTTGACCATTTGCTTGCCATTGTACATGCCCTAAGACTTGCCTCGTATTTTCATAGTGTATTTGGATTTAATTTTGATTAAAAAAAACTTGTACTCTACGACGGGCAGTCTACGTAAATACCTTATTAAACAGATTATTATGGCTCGTTGTGGTTTGGGGTCTAAACCACACCACGATCACTCCCGAATCCTGAGTCCTGCCTGTAACCCCACGGGCCACGGGCTTGACAAGAATACTACGTACGTTATTCTGTTTGTTCCCTGTTTCCTACTCTGCTCATTTTCAACTTTATCTTTCCTAATTAAAGACATATATTCCTTACCTCTTCAACTCCCAATTTAGCACCCTTCTTACCATCTCCCCAACTTAATTCAACAACTATCATCATGACACGTTGTTTCAGCTTCACTGCCCTCCGAGACAAATGCTTCCGCTCCGCCTTCTCCAACTCGGGCCTCCGCCCSACAACCACCGACCTCGGCGACGGCACCGTCATGCACTGCTGGGCCCCCAAATCCCACCACCAATCCAAGCCCAACCTACTCCTCATCCACGGCTTCGGAGCCAACGCCACGTGGCAGTGGGGCGACGTACTCCCMCACGTGACCCCGCACTTCAACGTCTACGTCCCCGACCTCCTCTTCTTCGGCGGATCGTACACCACCCGACCCGAGAGGTCGGACTCGTTCCAGGCCCAGTGCTTGATGAGGCTGATGGAGGCCCACTCTGTGAGAGGCAGGCTGAGCTTGGTGGGCCTGAGCTACGGCGGGTTCGTGGCCTACAGCATGGCGGCCCAGTTCGAAGAAGCCGTCGAAAGAGTGGTGATCTGCTGCGCCGCGGTGTGTATGGAGGAGAAGGATATTGAAGAAGGGAGGTTTAAGGTGTTGAACTTGGAAGCTGCTGCTGATATTTTGTTGCCCCAAACGCCGGACAAGCTCAGGGAGCTTATGAATTTTACCATGTTTAAGCCTCCTAAGATCCTGCCTAATTGCTTTCTTAATGATTTTATTCAAGTCAGTACCACCTTATTCTTATTAATTATTATCATATCATATCATATCATCTTTTTTGTTTTTATATTGATCTTTCATTTTCATCTACCAATCAATTAATTAAGAGTGAAATTCGCTGGTGAATGGCGATGATCAATTATGCCATGTTATCATTTATGAGTATAATAAGCTACCTTATTAGGTAATCTAACTTTAGTCCTAATCATAATTTTTAATTTTTGTTTAAGACAAATAAAGGTAGTTTATCTAGTAACGTTGTGTAGAATATGGAAGTTTCTGGTTGATATAGAGCAGTTTCAATTGACAAAGAAAGGCGTGACAAATGACAAAGGCATGTATGATGTATGATGTATGATGTATGATGTATGATGTATGATGTATGATGTATGTTTGGTGTTTGTGGGCAGGCCATGTGTACAGAACATTGTGAAGAGAAAAGAGAGTCTGATCCGGGCCATTCTAAAGATCGCGTAATCTCCAAAATTCCTAAGATTATTCAGGTTCTTTTTTCCATTTACCTTCGCTAACTTTTGTATTTAACACATTGTATGGTGGTCAATTTGTTGGTTTATTTAGTGTCAATTTTATTCATCAACATCATGTATTTTGACTGACTCGTTTTTATGGTATCTTATCTTACTTTTAAAGATACAGTAGTATAATTTTGCTTGAGATAGTAATTACTAGTTGTCTTTTGTGAATTATTAACACTATAAATAATGGATCGAACTTACTTTATTTTAAGGTTATACAAAACACGATTAAGAATTCTTCTTTCCGACCCATTTAAATGGGGCTAGTGAAAATGGAGATTTGTAAGGGGTATCTTAGTAAATATGTTTAACTTAGACTTGTGTACCCGTGGGTCATGTGTAGCTCAGTACTCTCACAGTCTCCTAATATATGTCAAAAAGTCTTGCTCAACTATCATTTTAGGAAAATTTTCCATCCTTTTTTGGGTAAAATAATGAAGTGTTTACGTGTCCTATCGATATGATGATATGGAGAATCAACATGTGGATCTGAAGCAAAATAGAGAGTAGATTAATTACGCAGGTGTTTTATGTAAATAAAATTTGATTATTTACAAACTATATATTAACACATTGGTAGGAAATCGTAAATAATGGTTCTAAATTGTATGGGTGCAGCCTACATTGATATCTGGGGAGATGAAAGATCAGGTATCCCATTGGAGTTTGGCTACAGGTTAAAGAGGTACATCTATCATTCTTAGCTTAAGCCCAGGGTTCATGTCTTTGTTAGTATCACTAAACACTAACAAATTATTGTTAATTGATGATTGAGTTCCATGGCAGTACCCTAGGGAGACATGCTCAGTTGGTGGTTATGAAGAAGGCTGGTCACGGTTCTCAACGGTCGTAAAGGCAAAGGAGTTTCCACAAGCATTTGAAGCCTTCTTGATTGATTCCTCTACCTGTAAGCAAATGGCGAATGAATTGAACCAATTCAACTTCATGTATGTAGGGTGATAGAAAATAATTCATGCTCATTTATATAATACTGTAGGATATAGAGCTTGCAGGACTCGATCTAGGCCAAGTTATTCCGCATCAGCTTCTTAGGCATCTTTGTACCGCCATTGTATAACATGTACTAGTGTTCCACGGTGTGCTCTTTATTATATTGTAATTTTTATTTGTAATTGATTGATATTTATTATATGCGTTCATAATAATCATTCTT
>SNQN01006750.1:21974-36784 GCA_008642245.1 Bassia scoparia
AAAAGGAGGATACATTCTGCAACCTTGTTTCTCCAGGGAGGTCGGTAACCTTTATTATGCCATGGGACAGCTCTCAATGAGGAAGCTAGTCACATACAAGTCGTAGGGGGTAAGTCATTTCGCAGAAAAGTGAAAGGTGTTTGCGGTGTCAAAAATACTTTATCAATCAACACCAGAGGTAGGCAAGCGAGTATGACTGGCTAGTATAGCTGCTGAAAGATATGAAGGCGACTGGCTAAGAATATTCCCATACTCAACGAGCTCGAAGACATGGCAAGAAATATGTCATCACCGCTTTAGGGGTCCATATGGATACGGATCTTGTGGTTTCTTTTTGGCAAAGAGATGATGAAAGGTTAGAAAGTATTACAACAAAGGCAATAAGATAGCACAGTTGGATACTTCTTTTCTTCGAACAAATGGAGAATAGGTTCTCTGGGAAGCACACACTCTAGTTATTCTCATCCTCTACTCTCATCTATTGGTAGAGCTAAAAGCTTTTTTATTCTCTCCGAGAATATGCTACAAACAAAGTATAATAAAGGCTCAGAAAAAACAGAAAACGAACATGTTAAAACAGCCTCAGGGGGTTTTCAACCAATCACATAACCACGACAATGAGAATGGCACTTTCACTTAGCAATCAGAAAAGAAAGCATGGAAACTAAAGGGCGTAAGAGCACTTCTTACTAGTGAAATTCACATGGTCAAAGGGAATGGCCGATTTCCATTTTTGAATTTTATATCAGAAGATCAGACAAAAACGGATTAATATATACAATCTTAGTGAGTCATTCAATCAATTAACAAGTCATATTTTCAGCTTTAAGCTACTTAAGCATGTGAAAATGCTATGAGTGCTTCAACATGTTGCAACAAGCCAAGGAGAAGCATTACAAATTTGGGCATATAAAGAAGAAAAGAACCAGTCATTGGCACAAATTGACAAATCAATATTCAATGACATATATTTTGAATGAAAATTGCAGCTTACAAGTGAATTTCAAAATTTAAGTAGTAGACTATTAATGGATTTTTGTTTGATGAGCAAGCAAGGCTTTTACAAGCAATTTCAAGAACCTAAATGGAGTTTTGACAGTATTTAATCAAAAAAAGGAGGCAAATACAATGAAGGAAAAGTGCTTAAAAACCAGAAATTAGTCTAAATAGGCTGAATACTAGGCGAAATTTCGTCAGTTTGGTTTATTTTGGCTCGATTTTGAGCACTTCCTTAGGCACTTGTAGGCAAAACACGTTGCACCTTCAATCTAAATGAATTGGTACTTTCGGCGAGTACAACTAGCTTTCAAATCATGAACAATGACAAACGCAAAGCAAGCAAAATAGCCGAAGTCAAAAAAATCGCAACGCAAATGACTAACAGTACACAAGTCATAAGAAAATGCAAAATTAAGACGGAGTAATAGCCATGGTCAGTGAAGTCACAAGGCAAGTCAATTGTCATGCTAATCCAAGTGAAGTAGCACTATCCTCAGCAAGACATAAGAGTGGAATTGATTGTCTCAAACAAGAAAGCAACAAAAAAGACAGGCATAACAGACAGGCAATATGATCATGTTGACCTAAGTTTTGATGATGGACTCAACAAGAAAGAATCTATGTATCTTTATCTATGTGTGTGTTTCGTATTGTGATTAAGTCAGGTTTCAAGGAGTTAATGGAGCAGGACATCTTAGGAGAAGGAAGGAGTTTCCTGGTGATTCTTTTGGAACTGTGAAGGAACTCAGGTAAGAAGTTAAACAGGATGTTGAGTTCCTTGCTAAAAAGATCGACATTGGTCAGTAGATTTAGGGTTTCTAGATTTATTGTATGCTTGTATTATATGTGAACATATTTTGCTCATAGATAAAAGGAATAATATTAAAGATTAGTGATTTCAATTATATAGATTTTTCTTTATGTTATTTTATGAAACTAAATATATAAATAAAGACTAGGATTAATTGTAATAATGGTTTTCATTAAAAAATTTTTTATAAAAATATTAAAGATAAATTCTGTTAGGATTTTTCTTAAACTTTATATTATATTGTTGAAATAAATTTTTTTATTTTGAAAATATTTTCGGATTTTAAAAGTTGTTTGATGAAACAATATTCTCTATAATTTAAAGGAATAAGTTTTAAGAGTAAACGTGTGCAAACGGGATGTTAAAACAGCTAGTGGAGTATTTTTAGGAAATAGATAGGTATGACGGATAATCTTTTGGTTGCATGGTGATCGTGTGTTTGGTCTTCCATGTAAGTTCATATCTATAATTACTAAATCAAAAGAAAAAGAGATACAAACTTAGAGAAAGAAATCAATTAGAGCATCATTCCATTGTGCCAAGCTTTCTGGGATTTTTTATTGAGCTCTGTAAAGTGCTTTTTCTTCTGCGTATTGAAGCGAGGGGTTGTGTGTATCAAAGACTGTTTAAGAGAATGAGAGTAAGAGGGTACACAGTGGGGTTGGTTGCGAGGAGTTAAGAGTAATCGTAGGAAATTGAGAACGAGTGTTTAAGTTGATAATAGAGGTGTTGCATCCTTTCTAATTAGACGAAATTTGTGTTAATCAGGATCAACAGTTTTTTCATCTCTTGAGCGTTGTCTGAGAGTTTTCTGTGTTTGGAAAACTCTTGTCAAGTTGTCTTTTGTTTAAAGTTCTTTTAATTCAGCGAATTAATTAAGTTCCCTACAATACAATTCGCCACTTTGATTGTTAGTAGTGGTCAAACAAGATAAACAAGATTGCTATACGCATTCGTGTTTAGTGCACGTTACACATTAATACAAAGCAAGGAATGCATCAACAAAAGCTTCGCTATACAAGATCGTGGCTATACGCGACAATATTTCAATCCAATTTTTTGAAAGACTAGATAGAAGATGGGATACACCCAAAACCAAAAAAAAAATACAAGAAGCACTGTACAAACGGAGGCATCGATAGGAACTTAACCAAGTTTTCCCAAGAGGTAAACTGAGGCATTGGTAGGAATTCAGATATTTCCAGTGTCAAACGGAGGCATAGATCGAAATTTTAATTTCATAATATAAGTCAAACGGAGGCATGGATATGGACACCGCAGCACATTATGAGTCTTAACGAGGTGGTTAGAACCTAATAATGCCCTCCCAAATTGAATGCCTTAGAATTTCTACCTTGATTTAGAAATAAACGATCGCGAAAGTAGCAACCGAGTAGCCAGGCTTGTATTCACCTCTCTCGATCTTTTTCATTGAATGTGCTATCTGCATATGGCCCTTCGATCGGGTCACGATAGGAATAACATGGTCTCATATGGTGTTCTAGCTACTCGACAATCTGTTTAAGGGGGGGGGGGGAATACTTTGCGCATATGGTTATTGATTATGGATAAGAAAATCTATACGATTATTTTTAATTTTGAACATTGCAACAAGAGTTTCTTTTGAAGAAAAGAATAAAAATAGAAAAAAGAAAACATATATATATATATATATTCTTTAAAGCTCTCGCAAAGATAGATATATAGAGAGACCGTCATCAGATCGATAAATCGTTCGGATAACCTGTACAGCCGATTTTGGTCAGTGACGATGATCGGATTTTTCCTTGTGGTAAAAACTTTTTCAGAGTAACGATTTTGGTGGTGGGACTACGATGATATTACCGACCAACTGATGTCATATTTGGAGGGAAAAAATCATTTTCTGACCAAGTGTCGGTCGGTAATCTCCGACGATTCCATGGTGGTGGTAAGTTTTTTTTTGTCACAAAATGGAGGGTGTGAGTGAGCTTTAACGCCGAAATGTTAGTCGGTAAAAGGTCATACATTATTTCTTTTGTTTTTTTTTTCTTTAGTCAATATTGTTGCTCTAACAAAATAATTAAAAAATAAAAATAAATAGATTATTTAGATAAAGGAATAAACACTTATATATAAAGTAAGATTTTTATATTGCATAATAATTGGCTATCAAAGTAACAATGTCTTGTTTGTTAAAAAATCATAGTACACACGTTCAGAAATCTGAGTTAAACGTACGACTGTACAAGCTCCAAAGCGCAGAAGTGTGTCCTTCCTCTGGAACTTGGGAAGGAAGCGAACACACCGCTCAATGAGCATCTTAGCCTATCATCCATTGCTGGAGGTCTGTCTTGTGTTTTGCTTCTCTATTCTTTCTAGCGCCTCGAATCTCCATAAGCTCGGACATGTATGCAACTCGCTGCAGTTAATGGAGAGTTTGGAGTTGCAGCGTGCGTCGTGAGGGTTTCATAATAGACGGAGAGGAATCCGTTTGCGAAGTTAAGCCTTTATAGCGGATGTTATGGGTCGAAGAAAGACTATCATGTCAAATTGCACACAAAATATAATAATTGGTTAACAGTATAAGTAATTTAATACAAATAGTGAAAACATTGTAAAATTTACTAAACTCACATAAGAGTAGGCTGAGGGGCTGAGTAGGCTGAGGGGCCGGAAAAGTAAGGCTAGGCTGTAGCTGAGTCCTGAGTAGACGTGAGGCTGGTAGCAGAGGCATGTTGATATGACTGAATGGATGCGAGTATCCTCTGAACTAAGAGGTGATGGTGCTGCCTAGATTTGACGAAGCGACTGAGAAGAATAGGAAGTGAAAGCTGTGTCTTATCATGGACGACATCAACTTGCCGAAGAAGGTCACTAGGAAAATAGCAAGTCCAGAGGTTGATCTGAAATACTGTGAGTAGTGAAGAGTGTCTTCGTCACAGCTGCGACTGAGGTATGGGCGGGATTTACCATCACGCCGGGTTTTGTGCAACAACCCATAGTATTAATGCAAAATTATAAATAGAGGTTATGTTCGACGAAAACAAATCACAAATAAGGTGATGAATATTGCCTGAGCAGCAGAGACATAAATAAATGATAATAAAAGATATATCCAAACTAAACTTAAATTAATTAAATTATTAAAATAACTTGTTTTTTTTCAATGACATAAATTGCTACACTTACATTAAAAATAAATTACATCCTACTAAATAAACGATGGTCATGGTTGTCCCTGTCGTAATATCACATGTCTTCAATCCCATCATGCTAGCTCACTCCTATTGTACGTCGTTTTCATCTGCTCAGATGACTCATCTTCATCATCATACTCCTCGATGACCATCGTAGTTGGATCTATCGAGATAACATAACTAGGAAATGTGGATGTTTCTCTTTAGAACATCGATTCGTTACATGGGCATCAACCTCTGAACTAAGCTTTATATTTTGAACACGGCAACACACATTTGTCCTCTTAAGGCTAATAAGAACATAATAACTTGACTGGCTTGTAAACCGAAGGGTCGTACATGGGAGCTCATAGTGTGATTGACTCTCAGTTACTATTTGTCATATTGTTCATGCCTATATACAAATCAACCATTTGTAGTTGATACATATAGTTTGTATACTCTTCGTTCTCCATGGTAAAGACATTGTATCACCGTCTTCAAGTGCCCGAAGTATTCAACCTCTTGCTCTCAACCAACACTATATATTCATGGTTGATAGTTCTGCATATTGCTTTCTGTGTGGAAATTGTACCACACTACGTAAATTGATTCCAAGTTGTACTTGTCTGATGGGGGCATCGCAAAGAGTCGTGTGACGTATCGGAGACTGTGTCCGAAGCCTAGATTTGTTGGTGAGTAAAAATAGAAGAGCATCTTAACATAGTGGAATAAAAGTGGGGAGTCATAATGGGATTCACAATCCTCACATTGTGTTTTAACCATGTTGGGTATTCAGATTGGATTTGATCCAAGTCTTCCTTTTTTCATTGAGTGATCTTGACTGACTTATGTGATCTCAAATTTCCTATTATAATGCACAATTGAGTGTTACTGAGCGAGCCATCTGAATTAACGCTTCTGTAATTAATCAGAACAACTACACTAAGGAGATTACTTTCATAGTACTTAGTATCACAATTTGCGAGGATGTAGAGATGGGCTCGGATGTATCTTTGTCTGTACCAACGTTTACTCATTCGATGTTGGTCGCCAAAATCTTAAAAAATTAGGGAAAATTGCACCATGTTGGTTACGCATAGGGGTATGTCATCTACCAAATCCTGATTTGTATTAACCTCTGACTGAAAATACTGTGAGCGAATTGATATCTCTCAAGCGAGGTATGCATTGCATATAAACTTCAACTTTGCTTGTTCTCTTTACGTTTCAAGTGATTCAAGAATTGTGAGTAATCGGATCATGTGAGAATGTTAAATGTCATTATAGACAATGAGTAACACGAGTATGTACGTTAACAATAACTACCGTTTCGAACGGGTACACTCACTGTATTGAAGGGACCCAATATATGTTCATGTGCAAATGCACTGGGCAATGTGTAATGGAGATAAAGAAACCGGGGGAAATATTTATTTCTAACTTGCTAAGATATAGCAATATTGTTTTGTAGGGCTTCATATACTTCAACGTGAATAGTGGTTGCCAACAAGTCAGGAAGAATTGGTGATTTCGGTTATTGATTCCAATTGAAGGGGAGAAACTCTTTAAAGAAACAGCAACAAGCTCATAAATACTTGATCGGACTTTTCATTTCTGGAGTATTTTTTTTTATACACTAAATCGGCTCAGTTTCGAAGGTAACATGGAACTTCATTCTGATCATTCAAATAAACCTTCTTTGCTACTTGTTAAGTGCGAAGGGTGCTTGGGGCATCACTATTCCTTAACATCATCAATGAGCTCACTCTCGACGCTTACAGACAATTTCATGTTTTCCTCGTGAAAGTGTCAGTGTTTAATCTTTCAAGTCCATGTGGTGTGATAAACTGCTCATAGAAGTTCTTTTCAATACTCTGAATGTTAAGTTGTGCGAAGATAATCTTCAATCGGCAGGTCACACGGACCAAGATTGGCTTATCCATCCTAGTTTTTCTTCTTCAACTGTTTAAAAAGCATTAGGACTTCAGTCTTCGGTAAATCTTAAATCTGGCAAAGTTTCTACACTGACATATTTGAAGGAGCCGAGTCTTTTCTCTGCTGTTCTTAACAGAAACTTGTTATTCTTTCGAATGGGGTGGTCGGAGTCTTTAAACTGCGATGGCAATCAACCATGATATTTGGCCACATGGTTTTAGAGAAAAAGGCTTGTTTTCCATGCATATGGACAAGGCTTAAAACCAGAGGGGGTCCAACCTGAAAACATCCGTATGCTGGAACAAGTCATAATGTCCAATGAGCGCGCGAAGATTGAAATAACTTGCTTTTGAGATGTATAAGTGAAGGACCAACCGAACAGTTGCTTAGCTACAATCAAAGGTTGCTGTAGACATCCAAGTTGTTCTCAGATTTTTTTGGCAGGGATATAGCAAGGAGGAATGAAAGGTTTCTCATGCACATGTCCGGGTGAATGTTTAGGTGTGGTGATGAATAGGCATAAGAGTATTGCTTTCATTCACGAAACGAAAAAGCATCGTCACAAACAAGACTAACATTTCGAGGCCGGCCATGCAAAGTCCCGTAAGGTCTTGTCGAAGTGTTCAAGTTATGTAATTGGGTGAGCCATGTTCCTTGGCTCGACGATTTTCAAAATGCATCATCATAGTCAACAATTGTTAGTGGCACATCTTTGCATCGGGTGTTATTGGAAAGTACAGAAAGTTGCAGGACAAAGTGTCATTGAAGTCTTCTTTGTACCGATTCGACCGATGATATGATGACTTATACAAGTCGGCATTCGTCTTCTAATAAAATTCATCTTTCCGGGCATGAGCTGGTATCTTTATCATGAGGAAGGCTCTAATCCTTGAGTATTTTTTGTGTCGTAGTAGGGTGTTAAACCTAGTTTTTTGGGACTGGGGAGCGCATGCCAACAATGACCAAAACATCTACCACCTGTGTGGCATGTTTGTACTAAATTAAATTGATCAATCTAGCATCCAACGGATGTGCTCCACATCACGGTCTTGGGCTACTTGAGCAAACTCGAAAACTTTTCGCTTCCGCATTTTTCTTCGGTGAAGCTGCCTCCTCAAGGATGATTGTTCAGTCTCGAAATGCATCGACAATCATTTCCCGGTAGGGATTCGTTTAAAGTAGGAGACGAAAGGGGGTGGGGGTGAAAAAAAAAAACCTTCCTTGCCCTTCAACCGTTTTCACCGTGACTTAACCATTCATAGTAGTTCTCCATGAAACCCTTTCCATAGAAATGTACTTAAGTCGGGCAATCCAAGTACTTTAGTTTTTAACGGGCAACCGGACATCATTATCTTGTCCATGTCATTGAGGTTTGGGGTGCTGCTGGAGTGAAGCACAAACTCAGTTCACCCTTTGAAGGAACTCATTTTCGAGCATGTTGTTATGATCGTCTATTACATCCAATAAGCTCCTTTTTTCATTTTGATTTAAGCTATTCAAGCAATTAACAAATATCAAATCAAAGCATTCAAATCCTTAATGTCGTTCATTCCTATCTTATTTTAGCTTCTTAATTCTTATTAAACTTTTTTTATGTGATGCAATGTATATATATTTTACTCTTTTTTTATGGGGTTCGCTTGCCTTCATTTATTGGGGTTATTATTTCCCTTAAGTTTCAATTTAATCAATCACTTAATGATTTCTTGCCAAACATCATATTTCCGTTAATTAAACAATTGAAGTTAATTTTATAATTCCAAAAGTAGGGAACAGATTTTTATGAGTTTTTAAAGGTATATAATTTAGTAAATGATCAATAATTATTCAAAAGAAAAACATATTAATTAACTACATACATAATCAAGATCTGGAGCAACACCTGAAGCATACTGCGAAGTTTTTACTTGTAGACAGCCAGGTGAATGGAGCATGTACGAGCTAAAAGATAATACTAACTATTACATGCAATACAAACTCATCTTAATAACATACATAATACACATAGCTTAATAGCTACATACATACATATTTATCATACATACTATTTATTTTACAATATCATACGCAACATACATAATACATATTTACACCCATCTACTACATTAATTTATAGCATATCATACTATTACATGTTTTTTTGTAATGTTTGATAATGAGTCATGGGATTGTTCAATATAACAAATGAAGTTTCAGTTCCCTATCTACGGTCTGAATTGAAAGGCTTGTTATTTTTCTATTATAAATAAGCCATTTCAGAACATTATATGGAGTAGTTAGTTTTTCTTCTTTTCACCTTTTTCGAATTAGTTTATTGGCTTAGTATTATAAGATAGTTTAGTGTAGTTTGATAATCCATTTATTTTAGTTCACAGGGAATTTTTATGGAGTAATCTTCTAAAAGTAATCAATTATAAGAAAACAATAATGCTGAGCACAAATAAACAAGTATGAGAATATAAAAAATCAAAAGTGTTATTCTTGAATAAGAATATATCATAAATTCTACAAGTATAATCAAATCAAAGCTAATTAATATAATAGCAAAATTAATGAAGGAGAAAAAGATGTGACTATTAATAGTAAATAATCAAAGCTGACATTATTTTAACCATATCATACTTCTTCTTTTATGAGTCTCATTGGAGTATTACGACAACATACATGAAAATATATGTAATTAATCACACACAAGATGAATATCAACAAGAATTAATTTTCATAAAAATTACATGAATTCGACCCCAAATCAACAGAGCCAATACTGCAAAATTCAATACAGTACTAAACTAATTGTACAAATTAAAAAAAAATCAAACATAACAGCAAGGCGGAGAGGAGCAGAGTGGACGGCGATATTTGGGGTTTGGTAAGCAGCAGCGGGAGCAGCCACGGGCGGCAGCTGCGTATCAGCAGCACAACATACGAGAAGAGAAGGGGAGGGAGCAGAGTATCGAGAAGTGAGCAACACGCAGGAGAAGGAGAGAGAGAAGAAAGAAGAGACGCCGGTGATGGGGGTGCCGCAGTAATTTGGGGTTTTGGGGTTTGAGTGATTGTGGGGATTTGGGTGGTTTTGAGTGGAGGTGAGATCGAATGAGAGTGGTTTTTGGGTTTAGTGAGTTAATTCGAAACTTTGGGGGTGATGAGTTATTGTGATTTAAGATTTATTTTTAAAAAAATAAAAGAAAATTATCGACGTGTAAAAACCGGTCGAGGAACGTTACAACCGAATAGGTCGGTTACTGATCGAATTTGCTTTTCGGTCGGCTAAATCGATCGATTATTCGGTCGATATTTGTAGCAGCATTTTTAGGAAGGGAAATGAAGAGTTGGGGGTCCTGGCTTATATGTTTCACCGACCGAAATCGTTGTGTTAACGACGACATCGGTCGGTGTTTGACGATATTGTATGGTCGGTGATGATGCGATCTATCGTGGTAATGCTATTGACCATTTAGATCAGTCAGTATGGGTGTCCGAAATTAATTTCTTGTTGTCGTCTCTTTGTGAGATGGAAAACATCGTGAAATGCTAGGATGGAGGGAAATAGATCCATGGGAATGGAGGGAGGCAAATTCTTCACTTTTTCTAAAAAAACCAAAATTTTGCTAGAAACTGAGTCGTTGAGAGACTGGACTGATACTGCGGTGAAGAAGGGGGTGTTTCAGATGGCTCGATGTGGCTTGCAAATTGGCATCGGTTGATATTTCTTCCTCTTAGTGATGATGATGCTTTATAGGCATGTCTAGGAAGGACGGCAGGTATGAGAATCGCATACTTCTATCTGGCGTAATTTGACTTAGTTACTGGAGATATATGGTTCGACGCCCCTAATCAAACTCATGCATGATTTAATGATGGTGTGTGTGATTCACACCTATTACTTCTCAGCTATGTGTTGCTCATTGTTATGATTGAACCTAATTTCTGTTCCTGGTTTGAACCCGATTACTGTTATGGTTGTGACCTATTTTGGAGTTCTGGTAATTGGGGCTAATTCTGCTAATGATGTAAATTGGATGTTGTGGTGCTCCGTGATTCTATCCGAAGTTGTATATATAGTAATGTGCATGTGCTTGTCTAATGATAGTCTTGTGACTATAATTGCTAAGCCTGTTTATTGAATTGGTTGATATACAACTAAATGGAACTATTCGTACTGTTGTGGTTATTTGTTCTGGCTGCAACCCAATTAAGGTGATAGAAGGTTTTGTACGCAAGGTGTGGAGCAAATTAGGCATTGGAATAGTGGCTCCTGTTAGGGAGGTACTGTTGTGCGTTTTTTGACAAAGTGGTTATAGATCAGGACTATTAACGAGTAGATGAGCTTTTGACAAGAAACCTTATGCTTTTAAGTCATGGGACCCTAACATGAAATCTTCTAGGAGGGGATCTCCATAAGGTGCTTTTGGGTTAGCGACAATTAGTCTAAGTGTTGAGGTTAGTGGTTGTTTTGGAAGAATTATTGGCTTGGATTGGTGAGGTGACAGAAGAAGTTTGATCATTACACTGAAAGGCAGCGTTTAAGTATGCTTAGCTAATCATTAAATCCATGAAATCAGGAATCTCGGATCATTTGCCTTTATTAATGAAAGGGCATAGAGGTGGGAACTATAGAGTATGATGGAAGCTGTCCTAATGATTATTTTTGCAACAAATGGGACTAACGGAGGAGAAATAGCGAAGTAGGGCTAGTAACAAGTTTTGGAGACGAAGATGCGGTTCTTTAGGTGTTCTCTGAGTACTCTAAAGTCATGTGAAGAAGGTGATGGATGATCAGTGGTTATCACAGTTTTAGGAAACTCAAGTTGAGTTATCAAGCTTTAATCTGTGGGCTGACGTTTGCAGGCATACTTTGTTTACTATAGTTTTTAACGTTTGGATGCTTTATGCTTACTTGTAAGGTTTGGGCTGATTTGAAGGCCAACTGCAGGATACATAGATGGGCGAGGGGGTTGAAACCCTCCTTACATGGATATGTAGTGATTTGGAATACTATGGGGGATCAGAGGGTCTGGACAAGAAAATAAAGTTAGGGATCTTATTCTCCATCAAGGCTAAACTATTTGCATCCTAGAATAATAGGTTAAGGCTTAGATTTGGGAGCTTTTACTTAAATGTTTGTCCCGGGTTGGTGATTACCATAATCTTCCTTGGAATGGTAAAGGGTAAAGTTTTTTAGCTTGAGAGATCCTACCTCTTTTGAGGTTAGATTCTTTATTGTTCTCTCAGGCTAAGTAATTGTACAGGTGACCTTAGGAGTTCTGTGCCTTCTTTTGAGCTTTTCTATGTTTAATGATAGAAAGGTAACAACACCTTTGGGAGAGATTGAGAGGTTAGGCTCATCTTAAATAGTTGGTTTGGGTTTAGTCTTTGGGTGATTTAATGTTATTTTGAAAGCATGCGGAAAAGACAGGTCATGTAATGATAGGGAGTAGGTGGCTTAGGGCTGTGTGATGCATTGTGGGATGAAGTCTAAGTTACAGGAAGAGGGTTTAATGGAACAATAGCAGGCCTAATGGTGATAAAGTCATGTCTAAATAGATCGAGTGATGTTAACTCAATTGGGCTACTCATTTCTCCAACACTAAAGTTCGGTTATGCAAGGGCTAGTTTTTCCATAGCCCTGCCTTAAAGTGCTTTGCGGATAGTGTCAGTGCTACGTTCAGGTTTTTAATTTCTTGTGTTTTATGGATTAAAATGATTTATTTCCTCTTCAAATTTGGAATCAGTCAATCCAATGATTGCATGAGCTTTAAAAATTGAAGCTTTGCAATTTAAGGGTTTTAATCAGCTAGGTTGGGATGTTGTAGCTAAGGAGAAGAGCTGCTACCGTTCTGGCCAAAAGTCGGACTTTTACTGGATCGACTAATGTGGTTTTGTACAGGAGGATTTCATGCTATCGCTTTATAAGAAGCTCGTGTTACATCAATTTCTTTTTACAGAAGGTTAGAATGGATGGAATCACATGGTGATCGAGCAATCTGCAATTTTTTCATAAAATGGTCAAGGCTAGGGTAAACAAGAACGGATTAATTTGTTCAGAAGGCAATGGGGTTTGGATAGTGGCCGCACAGCTTATTTGTGAACAATTTGTTAGCTCATTTTTTCTTTAAGAATGCAAGAAGCTCTGTTGCTAAGATTAATGGAAGATTTTGACACAGGGTAGAGTTTTGCAAGGAACATGCTCGATTTTGCTAATGTTTTTTCTTCTCGATGGGAAAGTAAATGCTTTGTGGAGTTTCCTGCAAGAAGCCCCATGAATTGAATGGATTTGGTAGTTGCTTTCAAAACCTACTGGCTGTGCTTGGTTTGAATGGTGACTGCGTGCAGAGAAGTTTTTTCGTCGGGAAATGTAAAAGCATTATAAACTGGCTTATCTTATCTAAGTATTGCCTCGATTTGGTCACTAAATATAGGCCTATTGATGTTTGTTCTGTGGTGTGATAAAGTTGTTTCAATCATTACTCTAGATGAAGTTGGTTTTTCTGATTGATCTATCCAACATAGGGTGCTTTAATTGTTGGGAGAAGCATTATAACTTGTGCTTCTTTGTCGCTTTGTAACCCACATAACTCTCCATTTACTGTGAATTTAAGCAGTAAATACGGAGACTATGGCATGCTATGCACGTGTTAAATTTAGGCTAAACATATTTTTGCAGCGGTAAATCAAAGAATAGAAAATAGTTCAAACAAAAGTGGTTAAAATATCTAATGTAAAAATTTCATTTGACAAGTTGGAACATTAAGGCCCTTATTCGCAAATAAACGGTAAAATCCCTTTTTAACATAAATAACTTGCAAAGTATACTCAAATGTATTGTAAGGTTTTCGATCGCTTGAACAATTATTAAGTACGATGGCTTCCAGCTAGCCATAGCCATCCTACGCTAGTCACATGGATGCAAAAAATAATAGCATTTGATTTAATTATGTCTTGGTTTACATTATTGTAGTATTTTGCGTACGCTCTGATGTATTGGATTATTGTATGGTTTTTCCCCTCATTCTCTTGTCATTTTAGTTGATTTTGGCCTCCTTAAGGCCTTTTTGCTACTAATATTGTGTATTTAGTGTTTTGATTAGTTTCAGGATCTTTTCATAGCTTTTGGATCGATTTTGGGATGATTAAAGACACTATGGAGCTTCAYGGGAGTAGCATGAGGCGTGGATTGAGCGGAGAAAGGCTAAGCAAGAAGAACCAGCTCAAACCGATCGGTTCACTTAAACCGATCGGTTTGGGATCCGATTTTGGGCTTTCGTTTTCTGCTTTGTTTGGCTTTAATGAGGAGGGCATTTTTGTAATTTAGCARCTCTTTTAATTCAGAAAAATAAGAAGAGTATTTAAGAGGAGAAATCCTAATTTTGTAAATCACTTTTCATTATTAGATTTTATTGGAAAACTGAATTACGTATTGTGAAGAACCCTAGTTTCTCATTCATTGGAATTTCGATAAAGCTCATCAATTATTCATCAATTCGATTGCTCTTTTGGTAATTTATTCATCCTTTAATTTATTCTATTATTGCATTTAATTTATTTATGCTTTTGATTATGTTTTCCCCAATTGCAATTATCATGTTTAATTTCAATGCAATATGAGTGAGTAGTTCAATTTCTAGGACAATTGGGGAACTATAGCAATATGATTGACATGTAGTTGGCTTGATTCGATTCATGACTTGGCTTTTAATCAATTTCCTATTAGATTGTTCTTCATGTTAATCAATTTCGTAGGGCCTGACTTAATTGCTTAATTYGATTAGTCACAAGTCTCTAGATCTAGCGATTGAGACTTAGCACAAGATCAAYGTCAATAGGTAGAACGAGACTTTCCTAGGTCGAGAGATACGGTTAGGAGTAGTTCTATGGTTCAATTGATTCGAGAGAGCTTTGACCCT
>SNQN01006751.1:15153-25317 GCA_008642245.1 Bassia scoparia
AGAGTCACAAGTTAACAAACCTCCCTAACCTGGCCAGCATAATCATCTCTAGTATCTTACCAGACGTTCATACCGATATCTACTATGTAATAATTTAAGTAAATTTACCAAGTACAAACCACTAACATAAAAATCATATTTAGGAGAAATCGAAAGTAATACTCAATGAAATTTTCCTACTATGGAATACCCATTCTCTGTTAGTAACCAAATGATACACAGATTTCTTAGCCAGAGAGAATGGCGGTGACACACCCACAAAGAACTCTAAAATTAGAAAACAGCAAGCACCAAAAAGCAGCTATACAATCAGAGAAATGGCCCAACGCTGATCAAAGATTCAAGAAGCTGACAAATTAGCACAGAGCTTAAAGTTCCAGGGGTACCAATATAACATTGATGTCTACTCAACATGTAATCTGCTGAAAGCTTGAAAAATACATTTCATGACTCTAATGTCAACACACCTCCAAACATAAGTTGAAAGACTGCTTCATCGAGTTCTAGTAAAGCAACGGATTATGCAATCAAACTAACATTAACTATCACTCAAAAGATGTACAAAAGTGATCGCCAATTTAGTTGCATGTATAATAATTTACCCAGATGAACGAGGATTGACAGCTAAATATTCATTAAACTTAAATGATAGCATCAAAAACTGTCAATGGAAAAATTCACATCATTTTTGCGGTGTCAAGGAAACTGCCACTATCTACTACAGATTCACCGAGTTTCCCCTGAAGCAAATTACTCCTGAAGGCTCTCAAGGTGACGCAAATCATGGCGCAAGCATCTTCAAAAATTCCTGAGTAAGAAAAACAAGCAGGTAAGCAGTGAGTACAAAATTATTATCGGTTCCTCTTCTGGCAAGTGAGCTTAATGGCGCACTACGCAGAGAGGAAGAGATAGAAGTAAAAGTGTTAAACAATTGATGGACTCCAGCGGTCAGCTGAATCCTGGTTATTTTAAATCTCTTTACCCAGGCTCATTCACACATTAACCGCAAAGAACGTCACCAACTATACATTATCCCTCCATTTTATTTACTTGCACCATATCAAGTTTTACGAAGTTTTTAAGGAAGAGTATGATCAATAAAGGAAGAGTTATGCTGCAATTGGAAATATTTTCATTGAACAGTTACAAGTAGTGAATATTTGTATGGATCGAAATTAAAGTTAAGAAGGGATAATTACCAGGTTGATCAAGGTTTTTTTTATAAATTCAGAGATATTTATTAAATGTATGAGGGTGTACATGCTTAAAAGTAAAATGGTCACTTGCAATAAATGTATACGTCTTATTTATGGTATTTATGTGCAAATTAAAAAATATGAGGGAGTTATTTTTTTTTTTTGCTTTAGCCCATCAAAGTAATCTCATTCGACGGGAACAGCCCTAGCTGGGACTGTTTCAGTCAAAGTTTAACGTTAGACTAATGAAAATGTTTCTGATTTGAATACCACCGAGTATCAGATAATGCGGTTGAAAGACTGCTTAGGGTGTTTTCATTTTAAACATCTTAGCTATTAAACCACACAAATATATCTTAGTTTCTGACTACAACAGAATAGTTTGACTAGAGGACAGAAACACGATGGATGCAAGATGCTTACAAATAAGTTCTTTTTAAAGAAACCAGGTCGAAGCATTTTTATAGATTAAATAGCATCTATAATAAAACTATATAACACGATATAACATTACAAGCAAACCCAATAGATATAAGTCATAGGGTATTAAAGCAAGAGATCTTTCCCCTCAAAGCCATAATCACAAAAAGAAATGCAACCAAGTCCACATGATCCATTACTGGTTGCCAAAGAGAAGATTTTAGAGTAAAGAAATACTTACACTCAACAAGATCTTGGTTGCTAGCATAATCCATCTATAACTCTTCTTCAGAAGCTCAATGTTGCCTTCTAGCAGCATCATTTGAAACCCACAGCTCCGAATAATCTGAGATGGACGCTGAAGTGCAACCTTTGACACCTACACTGCTTATGAAAGTCTGTGTTAGTGCAAAATAAACGGAGAATAACATTTATAATGAACTCATAAGAAAGGAACTAAAAACAGCTTATAGGCAGGATGATAAGACGCAACCTACATAGAAACACGATATATCAGAAACCAACAAGAAAAAAGCAATAACAGTAAAAGCTTCAACTTAAAGCGTTACAAGACAATTACCAAGCCCAACCCAACCCATGCAAACATTACGTGACTAAAAGAGAGTGAATGACATAGATCACAAACCTTGAAAAAGCTGCAACAAATACTATGGCCCATTCGAATTATCAATGGCTATAAACTGAAAATCAAAGAATAATTTTTAACCACAGCTCAGAGATCTATGCAAGACTCGCGGCCTCTAACAACAGTATAAAAACACTTCACAAAAGACTGACACTGAGAAACCGCGACCAAAAGAACTGTCTTCTAATCCTTTCCCTCAGCCTCGGCAGCACAGAGGCATCAATGTTTGCAGCTGTTCATTCTGAACTGAGCCACCTCCAAGAATTGAAACAACATCATCACTTTACCTGATCATACTTGAAAAATAAGAGAACATCTTCAACCATCCCATACCAGTAAACAATATTCCTAAATTCATCTCTATACTGTGAGCAAGGATTTACTATTCCTCATTGCGGGTTTAGTGTGAACTTGTGGTGTAACATTTCTTAAACATCAGAAACCAACCCTCCGGGTTTGACTGCAGGCAACCCCAGGACAAAAGTCCGTCCAAAAGCTGGACTCGAAAACTGCGGTGACATTGCGCCTGTTAATCATGCAACCGGACCATCTGCTCCTGTCACTCGCTTGCGTCAGCTGCATGTAGACTAGCCCTAACCTTGCCCAGTGGCCACTATAAGGAAATTCAGTGAATTACTCCTACCAGCAGCAGTGCTTCGAGGATGCCAGAGACGCAAACGTGGCCACTAAAATTTTTTTTTTTCTAGCTATGTTGCTCTGATCAGGACTACCAGAAGGACGACTTCGCTGTGCTTCCAGATTGAACTGGGTTTGCCGATTGCGTTTCTGGATCAGTGTAGCCAAAAAGATGTCAAGGACATAACTGAACACTGCAAAATCAAAGAAGGGCTCGACATTACACCAAAAGAGAAGAGGAGAGAGGGCCAGGGTCATTGGAAACTAGAAGCAACTTGCTAAAGTTAAAAGGCTTTTCAAAAGACTAAACTTACGTAGCAACATATCAGAGTTAAAGTGACAGGTATTTTATAAATCTTAAACAAGAAAACCAGGGCATTGATAAAGACTGGCTACTGAGAAATGCTAATGACATACAAAATCTAAGGATGGCCCACATACGAACAAACTCCACGCTTTTATATAATCCTAGCTGTCAAGCAAACAAGATACCATCGGATTAAAGCCACAATTTCTACATGATGCTAAGTTCCTCGACCATAATTCTTGCCACAATATATGAGCTCCCAAAGTGCCCTTTACCGAATCAGAGAAATGCTCATAAGAATCAAACAACGTCTTGATCTAAATGATTAATGGTGATCATGGTCGATTACGAACATACCACCTCTTTATCGAGCTAGGGAAGGATACACTGGCCAATGTGTTTCGTTGGATTACGAATCTAATTGATCTCTTCATAGTGGAAATAGATAATCGTTGAATGCGTTTGAATGCTCATTACCAATGCCAAGGCTTGCAATTTCCACGCAGATTTTCTTAATAGAAAACAAAGGATCTCTGAAAGTTGCCTGTTCTTCCGAGTCACAATACACCTGATTCTTCTTCATATTTCCTGTTTATTTGAATTAACTGGGAAAACAAAGACCTCACTATCTTCCCATATATCAACTTTGCGTTCTGCCAGAAATATGTATAATTGATGCTCTATTAAGACGGGAGTAGTAATTTGGTCACCTCAAGTCAGTTTATGCTGATAAGTATAGTATGTCGAAGAAGTCTAAAGTAAACCTGCTAAGGATTATATTATCTTGCTTTAGGGGTGGAAAACTTCCTATCGCGACGAGTTATTCTCCTGCGCTATTATAGAAAAATGAGCGGATAGACTGAGATATCCCGGGGTTTCCCAAACATAACTTGTGACCAACGATGACATAGCTTCACACAAGGGCTAATGTGGATAAATAGTGCATGCAGTTCTCAACGACAAGACACATGAAATTTTAAGAGCGCCTACAACACGCATATCTCACGATTAACAAGAACAAGTGTCAAGGGCACAACCAACACGAGCCCCCAATCAATGATGTAGTCACGACTCGGGACGATGCTATCGACAAGATAAATTGTGCGTATTGCCCTCGAGGCAAGCAACTACAATCATTAAAGAAAGCGAAGCAAATATTAACAAGCCATCTCAAAAATGAGACCTAAAAAATATTACCGCAGAACTTAGAAAACGGAATGTTCAAGGATTTACTTAAACAGAAAAGTATGGGAGATATATTTAAGCAAAGCGTTTTTCTGGTGGTCATTCTCGATTGTACGAATTACACACAACGGATAGTTTCGACCCGGGGAAGTGGTGATTGTTAGGAATAGTCCAGAGAATCATCCTCATGAAATTGATAATGTATTGTAGACGAGATTAGTGGACCAACCCTCAATATCTGCTGAGATGTTCAGATTGGCCTAATGCTATGTTACCAATTTACTTCCTAAAACTATGTATTCAATTACTATATGAATTAAGCTCCAAACTTTTCCCAAATCTATAATGTTGCCCTGTGAATAATATTGTGTTTGCCAAATTTTCATTCTTTACTTGCGCCTCTTAAAGCCGTGGTTATCCGTTATTGAGAAAAACTCCTATTAGTCTATACGTTGCCCAAAGGTTACTTCCAACTAGCTAGAAAAGAGCACAGGAGAAGCTAGAAGAAAAAAATCAGCAAATACACTTGAAAACTCTATTTTGAGACTCAGTAATTATGGGGCTTACAACATGGCATCAATGATGACGGCAATCAGCACAACATTAATCAAAAACTGGGGTCTTTCAATACGAACACATCATCCTGAAATGAAAAAAAGAACAGAATTTTCACCTGTGACTGCAGATCTCTCACGCTATAAATATAACGCAACAGTTGGAATCTCCTTGGCACCGTGAGTATCTTGATCTTAGATTTTGTAATTTTCTAGGTATAGTTCATTCATACTTGCGCATAACAAGCACTATGATAGTGTGAGAATATCTAAAGAGGTCACCAAAGAATGCTCATATCCATCCTGATTTGACTGAGTTCATTGTGGTCACCATAGCAACTCACTATTCCTAGTATGAGGCCCTTTAATTAAACATTAGACATATCGATTTAACATTAAATTTTTTGATAAAAGCCAAAAATCTCATAATATTGGCAATTTCAAGGGAAGGCCATAAAAAAAATGTATCGGCACTATATTCTAATATAAAAAATGGTTTAAGGTTTATTGAAAGTGGTCAGACTATTGAAATTAGTGAGCTCATTAGGCTCATCTACAACCATTTGAACAAGTAGCAATGCCCCAGGTTACCCAAAAGGCTATATAATTTACAACTATCAAAAAAAATTCTTCACAAACACTAAATCTTACCCATTCCTGATTCGTGCGGCTTTAATAGTGTAAAGTACCTCCCAGCGCTTCTTCCTAATATTGATGAGAATTATTAAGCTGATTACGCTATAATTATGACAGATTAAGTAGTCTCTTCGTCGGAATGCTTGTGGCAGACAGCTGAAATTCCTTAGATGGCGATTCGAAATGTTGTCGAACTCAACTCCTCTAGAAATATTCTGACATCTTAGATTAATCCGTTCACACTTCCTCGTATAGATCAGTGCAAATCAGCACTACCTGCCTAGGCTTGAACTTCTCTAGAAACAGTTAGTATTGTTGGAACTCAATCCGAACTTGGACATGCTAAAAAAAAGGAATACCTACAAACAAAAGCTTAAACAACGCCATACGATAAGGTCGATGGAAAACAATACTTACTAGTATGATTGATTGAGCAATATATGTAATATTAAACTGAACTGTGTACAGGATAGTGGTTGGCATAATCTACGTGTGAGCGTGGTGCTTTCTGATGTGCTACAAGGAAACGGTCTCATCAGAATGCGGTGGTTAAGTTTAATGCCTATATAGGACTGGTATCGATATGAGTGACAAACAGAAAGGCAGACCATGCATTGGTACGAAGTGAAACAACAGCCCGAGAGATGGTCGGGAATAGGGATGGGACGGTACTTCAACAAACATTGTCCACGTTCGATAGTAGTAGACAAGCAACCATGTATGAAAAGGAATTCAGCGTTAGGCAAAAAGTCTGGGGTACCCGGTCAGGGATTTACTCAAGGAGCCGGTTAGGCCACTTGTTCGAAGGTCACAGACCAACGACCGTGCCGAAACGGTGCCTCCCGAAGAGAGGAAGGTCACCTAGGCTGTTGTGTGTTTTTAGCTCAAGTAGAGTTCCTCGGTAAGGGGAACTGAATGGCAGAGCCTTTGTGGGAGAAGGCTCGGTCAGGGACTAATGAGCCCCATGTTTGACCGAGTCTTGAGTCCCGAAGGTGTTTGCTCGGACAGGGGCTAATAAGCCCCATGTTTGCCGAGTTTCGACCCTCAAAGATGTTTGCTCGGTTAAGGGCTAATAAGATCCATGTTGGCCGAGTTTTGAGCCTCGGGGATGTTTTCTCGGTCAGGGGCTAATAAGTCCCAAATTTGACCAAGTATTGGACCTTGAGGAGGACAGGTGACCCTTAAATGTTTTAAGGCGATCTCTTTGATTCTCGAGGGTGCCATCCTCGGGAAGAGGAGAGTAGGTCCTTTGATTTCCGAGAGTGCCATCCTCGGGAAAAGGAGAGTAGGTCCCTTGATTCCCGAGGGTGCCATCCTCGGGAAAATGGAGAGCAGGTCCCTTAATTCCCGAGGGTGCCAGCCTCGAGAAAAGTTAAGCAGGTCCTTTGATTCCCGAGGGTGCCAGCCTCGGGAAAAGGAGAGTTGGTCCTTTGATACCCGAGGGTGCCAGCCTCGGGAAAAGGGGAGTTGATCCTTTGATTCCCAAGGGTTCCAGCCTCGGGAAAAGGAGAGTTGATCCTTTGATTCCCGAAGGTGCCAACCCCGGGAAAAGGAGAGTAATCATCACCCAGCTAGGGGATGAACATGTAGAAAATGACCAAGTGTTCACCCTCGGGAAGAGGGGATGACCATGTAGAGAGTGACCAAGTGTTCTCCCTCGGGAAGAGGGAAGAATGACCACCACTCGGCCAGAGCTATTGAGCCTCAAGCATCCCGAGTGCATGCCCTCGGCTAGGGGGCATGACCTTCACTAAGGGTTCCAGCCTCGGGAAAAGGAGAGTTGATCCTTTGATTCCCGAAGGTGCCAGCCTCGAGAAAAGGAGAGTAATCATCACCCAGCTAGGGGATGAACATGTAGAAAATGGCCAAGTGTTCACCCTCGGGAAGAGGGGATGACCATGTAGAGAGTGACCAAGTGTTCTCCCTCGAGAAGAGGGAAGAATGACCACCACTCGGCCAGAGCTATTGAGCCCCAATCATCCCGAGTGCATGCCCTCGGCTAGGGGGCATGACCTTCACTCGAGAAGGGTGGTCATCACCCGGCTAGGGGATGACCACGTAGAAAATGGTCAAGTGTTCTCCCTCGGGAAGAGGGAATGACCACCACTCAGCTAGGGACTAACGAGCCCTAAGCATCCCGGGTGCATGCCCTTGGCTAGGGGACATGACCTCTACTCGGGAAGGGTGATCATCACCCGGCTAGGGGATGACCACGTAGAAAATGGTTAAGTGTTCTCCCTCGGAAAGAGGGAATGACCACCACTTGACTAGGAGCTAATAAGCCCCTTGTGTGTCGAGTGACCAACCCTCGAGATGAGATGTGTTATCTAGATGAGATGTCATATATATTGGTGCTTAATTAGAGTCTATTAAGGATCTCATGTCATGCTTCTATCGGATTAATACCCCGATCACATGTCATCTTCCCGAGCTAATTTAAATGTGTCTCTTTGTTTGAGTAGGTGTATATTTTCCCGAGGCATAACACTTAGCATCCAAAGAGAGAGATTCGATATTTATCACAACAACAAGTTTCTTCGAGGGTAAGTTGTTGTAACATTGTTGATGAGAGCAGCAATTTTGGTGTTTGTTCCATTGCATTGTTGAACTGATGATCAATCAAAAATTGTATCAATTTTTTTAAGAAGTTGAATATATACTAAATTACGTTATTTGAAAGAATGAATGAAGGAAAGCTAAGAAATGCAACTTATATATATACCTCATAAGTATATATATATGCTATTACCGACTAATCCTATTCCTCACAAGATAAAATAAAATTCCTAAATTAAGGATATAAACCTAATAACTAACTAATATATCTTATATCTGTTGTAACGTGATATGTGGTTGTAAGTCTATATTCATAGTTGTTTTTTAATTGTTGAGAAGGCTTCTTCGTAGCAAATCTAACACAAATTAATTTAATCACTAAAGCTTCGCAAAGTAAACGAGACGAGATTTGTTTTTTGGAAAAAAAGACTATTAATACTTTCCTATTTACTCAGGATTGGTAATTAGGAAATTAAATTAGAATTTTTTTGGTTATATATGTAATCCCAACCTAGGATATTTTACACTTGATGATACGCAAAATATCAATTAGATTAATTTGATGTGAGATCTATGCTAAGATGCTAACACGACAATTATCACATTTTGAATAGTTTTGTCACAGAATTATTTATACATAAATAGATAGATAGATAGATCAGATAAGATAGATTGTTATTAGGATTTAGTTTTGGGTCGTGGGCTTTTTGGATTGAATTCTTCATGTTACGCGTATTGCTTATATAATATATATATTTGCGTGATAACACATTCACAATAAAAGCACATACACTGATACACAATTATATCTTTACTACATCTTAATCTTCATCAATCAATCAATAATGGAACCGAACCGAAGTAATAATTCCATGCCTCATAAGCATATCACAACTACAGCACTTAACGGCGACAACAAAGATAATCGTATGTTAAGATAAGCTACCGAGTGCACGAGAGGGTATCTTTACTTGCGTCGAAACGGAGATGAGAATGGTCACAACACCGTTTTAATACCCGAACCATGGCGTCGCAACACTTCTCCGGTCGACCCTTATTGCCTAGCTGCATCGTTTACGACTCTCTGTTTGTTCGAAGACATTCTACCGACGATCGCCGCGTGGAGTTCCTTGACTCCTTGGAAGAGTTGGTTGAATCCATGTTGAGCCAACAGGATGAACGTCGTCGTCGCAACTCTCAAGGTAGTTTAACTTTCGCGTTGATCGTCGAGAGAAGCTTAACCGAGGTGCGGTGGCGGGATTGGGTGGCAGGCGATTGTCCGAGGACGAGGCGAGGCACTGAGCCACCCAGTGAGGCAGGCCATCAATTGCATTGATATAGGAGACAACGACTTAATTATCACAACCGAATGTAACAAAAATGACAATAAGAAGGTACAATAATACAGATTGTGTTATTTGTCTCGAACAACTAACAATGAAAGATGACGACCCGAGGGAGGAGGAGTGGCCGACATCAAGGCTCCCTGCATAGCACGAGTTCACGGGGATCAATAGTTGAGTGGCTTCGTACTAGTCATTTTGCCGCTGTGCCGCTTCGAGTTGCCTACGGAAGCTCAAAAAATAAGTTAATAACAATGGATTTGCGAATGTGGTAGCAGTTCTTGCTCAATCATTCGGTCTTTTTTGTTTCAATTTGTAAGAAACTCAAGTATAATTTAACGAAATGTGATACGAATATTTTAAAATTGTGATGGCATTTTATGTGATTATTGACTATCTTTAATCATAATGGCAAAAAAATTAGTTTGAACAATAGTTTAAAGAAATTTTGGTGAATAACCCCACAACTTTCTCCAAATTTTTGTTAATATTCCACATTATTTTTATTTTTTGTAAATAACCCCCACAATTTTGACCTCAGTTATTGAAAACCCCGCCATTTAAACGTGAAAATTCTAATTATATTCTAACAACTCCATTCAATGGGGTGATTTCAATAACAAGGCCAAAGTTGTGGAAGGCTATATACAAGGAAAAAAAAATTGTGGGGGTTATTAACAAAAAC
>SNQN01006755.1:2051-36771 GCA_008642245.1 Bassia scoparia
TTTTACTCCTGGGTCGTGCAATGATTATTAATGTACTACAACATTCTCCGGTGTTTGATGATAATAATAGTAATCGTTTGTCTCACAAGTTCTATTCAGCAGTTTAGTTAATGGAAACACTTACAACAAAAGGCATACTATCTCACTGATGGCATTTTATCCAAAGTGTTGTTCGCATTTATAGATGCGGTTAACGGCCCCTCAAACGAGCTAAGGATACGTTATTTTTACTGAACGTCAAGAGAGTGCGAGAAAGGATGTTGAACGTGCTTTTTGTTGTGTTACAAGCTCGTTTCGCAATATCAGAGCCTGCTTTGGCATGGAGTGTAGATCTGTTGTTGGAAAAATTATTGATGGACTTGCATCAATCATCCACAACATGATTGTTGAAGATGCGAGCGTGATACATATTTAATTATGGATCCACTCGAGTTTGCCGATGAACATCCTGAGAATATGTCGGGGTCGTCCTCAACGAGGAATTGCATACAACATTCCACCGGTCACTCCCGACAATATGATCCGATAATTTTGGTATAAACATTTGATAGCCCCTTTTCGGAGGGGAGATTCGTGATAGAAATGTCCATATGGCTTTGAAGACACGACTTGTCGAGCATTATGGGCATAATCTAGGAGGTCGGATGAAAATTAAAACATTTCAGTAATTTTTAGGTTATGTTTGTTATTTTCTTGCGTGTTTATTTTAATCAATGTAACTCATGTTTTTTTATTTGTGTCGGTTCAAATTGTATTTCCATGTTGTTTAATCAATGAATTTATGTTTTTGGAATTCGTTTCGTTTAATTATGGTGTCGAATTAATAGAATGATGTATTATTAATTATTATAACAACATTTACAACACAATAATTAAGTTATTATAAATAATAATGTAATTGAAAAGGGATAAATGGGTGGGTATATGTAAGTAGGAAAGAGAAACGTGGGAAAGGATACTCTGGATATTTGGAAAATTTTGAGGGAAAGGATAAGTATAAGGAGGAGATAAGGGGAGTGATGTGGAGGAAGAGAAAATGATGTGTCAAGTGTAGGAATGGAGAGAGAAAATGGGAAGGAGATATATATTCTCAACTATAATGGTGTCTTAATTGTGAACATTATGGTTTGGGAACCAGCTGATATAGGATACTGTTTCTCAAACAAGTTGATACTTGTTGTGTAATAAAATTGAAACTAATTGTCTTTTACAGTGAACAGCTGAATAAACACAAATTCAAGTAGTGGGTGCTGAACCGTAGGATTTGTTTTCCGTCGCTGTTATAACTGAAATACAGTCATATACCTTTATTGCATTTTAACGCATGTTACAAGTGCTGTACTAGTTGATTAACAAGAACTTGAAGTATGAAGCTCGAAGTCATTCGAGAAGAGGTTGTACTCAAAATTTAAGTATCAAGGAAAGATTCAAGGTCTTGAAGATCTACAATGAACGAACTATGAAGAAAATACTTGTCAAACATGTTTAATCTAGAAATTCATGGTATACATGCTCCTAATGTGTGACTTATATGTTAGTGGTTAATTGCTATAATTTCTTTTAGTCATGGTATGAAATTCTGATATAAGATGGAACAGAATTCTAACATACTCTCTTCTAGGGACACAGTTGTGTCCTGAGTGGATGTGGCTGCGGTTCTTGAAAAAAGAACTTTTCTAAAATGATTTTTGTAAAGATGTATTTCTGAAAATATGCTTTTCGCAGCTGAGAAATCCATGGATGCCAGAATATAATTTGTTACCGCTAAAACACTAAGGAGTCATCACTATCCTTGTTCGAACTTCTATCTTTATATCCAACACGCGAACAGTAATACATACTCTTTCTTAAATCCATCTTGTCTTGACTCGGAACTAAAGAGATTTAGGAACATAGGTTAAGGTTAACAGCTTATATATACTCATCTATACTTCGCTAATTCCAACAACCATCTCTCCACGATTGAAAAGCATATTTTTTGAGAGAAAAATAAATAAGCTTGAAACCCTACTTTGACTCATACCAAACAGCATTAGTCCGCAGCATACCATAAGTCCTCTTCATTAGCTTACCTCAGTATTGAATGCCACGCCGATTGCGTCGCTTGCATTATTTTTAAAACATGGTTTTACGTTTGGAGAATCATATTTATATATCATAGTTTAAGTTGTAATACTATAAACCCAACAGCGATGCGTATGGTTCAGTTTTAAAATTACACTATAAGCAAATAATGGTATTAGAAAACCAGAATCAGTAATTGGGTTATAGTTCAATTAACAATAGGCGGTGAGTTATCTCATGATTTCAATTTCGATGCAATTATTTTCCCTATTCAATATGAAATCTTCCGACAAGAGATAATGATCTAATTAATTGACATCAGATAGTATTTTGAACACTAATAAATTAATAGATATTAACTATCCAATAGATTTCAAAATAATTGCATCATGATTAACTGATTCATCGTAGAAAAAAAATAAGTAACATGGCTATTATGTATTATATTTGAATTATAATTAAATTACTCTTTTCAAAATTACCTTGCAATGTTTAGTGATCTAAATGAATAAATTAGTCAATGTAATAATCGTCCATCTTTATTTGAATTATTTCAACAATTTAATTAAATTAATTATTTTGATTAGTACAAAAAGTAAACAAAATAAGAGAAATTATATTTTTTAATTAACGGCGAATTTAAGCGTCTATATACCTATTAGAGGGTATTTACCGTCTTTAATAGGGGGACACCATTTCCCCTTGACCTTATAAAAGAGATTAGAAGTATATAAAAGAGAGAAAATTGATATTCGTAAGGATATCAACGGGGGTTGCAAGGCCTGCGTGAGTGTATGTGAGTCTCAAACATCACAAGTTGGTACTTACGAGGTGCGAGTCGAGTGCACATTTCAGATTTGAAGTGTGGGGTGTGTTGGTTCCCGGAGTAGGGAAACAATAGGGTGAAGTGTGTTCTTCTTTGATTTTCGGAGTTAGATTAATAAACAGACACATCGTAGAGCTAGGAAGGACGTAGCCCTAGAAGTATTGGTGAACCTCGTCTAAATTTTGTGTGTCACTTTATTGTTTTGTTTTACATTCCAATGCACTATGGACAACAACCAATGTTACTCATACTAGGCTCGAAAAAGAAGAAAATTAGAAGAGAACAAAGTAACTCAATCACAATCCCCCACTTGATATCATAAAATCCTTCAATCGTTTAAATGCTTGGGTTTGTGCTCATCCTGTGTGAGTGTATGTGGCCTCCGCGGAAGCACCGACCTACCAATGTTGTTATTTATGTCACCAACCATTCGCCACTCGACATTACCAGTTGTTGCTATTATTCTATAGTGTTGTTGTTAGAGCTTCTACGACATGATGCTTGACACACCCTTAAGTTGGATGCATCGTTCTTACTGTTGTAGACTCCTAATTTTTTGGAGCACTTTCATTGATATAGTCAAATCTTCATTTTGATGCAGGACCGCGAGGTAGACCTCGTCAATGCCCAAGTCAAGTACCGAGATGTTGCGGTATTTCGAGAGAAAGTTGTTGATGACGATCTTCACAGATTCAATCTTAGATGGCAAGCTCAGACATTTGAGCGGAGCCAGCCTTTCCCAAGCTGAGCTAGCGCGGTGAATCACTTTCTTTTCAACTGCTGTGATGATGTTTAAGTTCGCCTAAAAAGTGGTGAAACCTGAATGTTAGTGTGGGTACTGTGCCTTGAATGCTAGAGTTGATATTATTGCAAGTGAGCCGATGTCTTGTCGAAGAGTGAAAAGAAGCACCACACTGTTTGGCAACACGGGGTTCGAGAGAGATAGGAATCAACTTCTATAGCAAATCATACATCACCGCGTAATGCCATGGTAGACTCACACCCCTCTTGAGAATGAACTAGGATATGAATTCTGGCTTTGAACTTTGGCAGTCCGTAGCAGGGAAACTTCTCGGGGATTATGGCTGAAATTTCTCATGTTCAGGTGTTTTAAAAGTAGGCAATGTCTTGTTGGTTGCCTATCAGGACCACGCTTTTTCAGGTTCCAAAGGTTAACCTCAGATGCCTTCAGCTTAATCAAGTGCAGCAATCTTGGTTTGCCAAAGGACCAGATGGTGACTTGCATCCTGACCATAAAGTGTGTCATGTTTCCGCCCACTGTTCCAGGTGAGGAGGATGATGTTCTATCCGGATGTCTATATGAGCTCTAGAATAAGCAGCCTTTGAACATGGGAACGATCTGCTCTGAATGCGTCAGACTCTTAGGACTGTAGAAATCAGTTTTGTCGTTACCCGCTTTAGAATACGTAAATTTGGTCCTATCCTAAGCGCGTGCATAGCGAACTTCTTTGCAACTACAACAAGCTATATTACGAGAGAACTAGGGCCTAACATAACACTAAAAGAAGAACGTTTCAACCCCTCATCAGACATCTTTCTCCATACCACGCACAGTTAAAAATGAGTTGTTTTCCAAGTACTTATAATTATTTTTAAAAACCATTTTTCATAGGAATTTATCAGCATTTGGCATTTTTTAGAATTTTCAAATCAATTAATTTTGCGATAATAATTAATTATGAAGACAATTCAACTTAACGAAATTTTAACACAAGCATTATCTTACAAGTAATTTTATGCATATTTTACATAATTTTTGAACTTGTAGAAAAACAGTAATGAATCTTCGGCAAAATGTGTACCCGAGCAAACGATTCATTTCGGAAGCTCCGGAATGTTCAGGCTATGGCCTCTCCTTAAGGGACCATGGGATTAGAGTCAAAGCTTCTCATGCATCCCATTCTTTAATGTAAAATCATTTTGCTCATATCAGTAAAATAAGGCAAGTCGAGCAAACAAAACGGGGGTGGGGGGAAATCCTGGGCGCTATTACGCCAAAGTTTTTGGGGTTCTTTAAGGTTCTTAATAATTGTGAAGGTTCTTATGGGTTTCAAAGTGTCCAAGGACGTTCTCGATGATAGCGCATGTTGCAAGGTTAGTTTTGAGGCGCATTGTTCAATCTCGTTATACCCTTTTGCTGCTGTGAAAATTAACTTCTATGCAATTTTTTGCATGTAATATGATTAACCAACTATTCGACATGAATTAAATCAATCTTAGGCACAACTCTTAATTCTTGTTGAAAGCTGCGTGTTGCAAATCAAACTATAAATATGTCGTAAATAATAGAACAAATTACAATGTTCTCACGCCTAATAAGACTAATTCTTGACAAATTAGCTTTTAGGCCCTTGAATACGAATCTAAACAACACATGTCGCAAAAAAAATTAGTCTTATAGCAACATATTTTTGTTAACACCCGCCTAGTAATTTGCATGCTTAGGGTTAAAGAAAATATCTCTATTGTTGTTTCTTGTGAGAAACTCGCATGACCGAGTAAGGCTACTAGATGCGGGAGGGGGGGGGTTGTTGTGCCACTATGCGCCTTTAGCTTGTCTTCAATCCAGACCCTTACAAGACACGGAGTCTTCGCCTTCTTTATGCAATTATTAGACAAGGCTTAAACCGGGTTTTACAGCTTCCCAAAAGAAGTGCGGTGGCGACTTCCTCTCTCGTTCTAGTATAAAGACCAACTCAAGAATACTCATACTATGCAAATGCAAGAATTCAATTCTACGCAAAATCTGATTCATCAACTAATTGTACCCCTAGGAAGAGGGATCGGCACCAGTCCAGCCCGGTTTGACGCCACGACGCCGTACAACCCTTACTAGACAGCCCTCGCTTACGAACCCAGCAGTGGTAATCGAGCTTTACACTATCCTGTTTCTACGTGGACCAAAAGTTATGTCCTACATCAATTCTCCTCTTGAGTATCATAAACTTCATTGGTATCAAGCCAAGGCTTGTTGCAAGAGTAAACCTCTAGACTAATTCTAAGTATGAAGTACTCAAGAGTCTATGGCATTGGTTTAATCGATAGCAAGAACAACAAGTTAACGGAAGTAACTATGTATGGGTGGAAGATACAGGTATCAAGAATGTTGAATCATGGGAGGTTGCTATGAGAATGTTGGCTTGTAGTCAAAAATGGTCAAACACAATCATGACGATTGATTCTGAAGGGAACAAGACTCAAAGAAAGACATTAGTTGGTAACGGCCTGATTAAAGTTTGCTTAAGAAAATAAAAAGCAATGTCCATTATAACAGCCATAGGTGACAAGAGTCAACCGAACTCTAGAGCAGAGTGCAAAAGAGAATTTTGGGATATACTTGACTGCTTATGAGCAGGAACTAGAGAGCGTAAAAAGAATCCAAAAATGATTTTACCTTATGTTAAATATGAATTGTTTGCAGATTAACCAAGGGTGAAAGATCAATGTTGTTTGTAGATTCTGACATAATAATGATCGTTGATCCTTGGTAAAAGAGGTTTTTCTGAAGAGGATAATTGTGAGAAAAGTAATTGCCGCAAGTTTTAACAGATGCATGGACAAGCCAAGATCACTTGCTATCTATGAGCCAAGGCTTTGTCCACTTTGGTCTCTGGAACAAGTTTATTTGGTTCCGCTCATGAATCCTAAATTATTGTTTAAACCAGAAACTCAAAGTTGAGAAGGAACTGCTAGATGCATCCCTTAAGGGAACAATATGAAGAGGATGAAGATGAGATTGGCATGATGCAAAGGTTTGAGAAGAACACACGAGATAGCGGAGGAACATCAAAGGTAAGAATTTCAAAAGACTAATCATCTTCTGTACTGGTTGCGTCAGTGCTGAGAGAAACGACATCTAATCAGAGATTGCCTAAGTGGAAAGGACAAATAGTCCAGTCTCGGAAAAAGTGAGCTTTCACAAGAATGCTATGATAGCATATTGGGTGTGTTTCGACTCAGGATATGATGAGGATGAAGAATCATGTAACACAGTGTTTGCAGACTGCCTTGGAAGCATCAAGGGAAGCAACCATGATTCCGAAACTAGAGGGGGAACAGCACATTAGGAAATGTTTGATGGCCAAGAAGGATGTTGTCTTGCATGAAGCATCAAGGCTAAGTGAAGAGAGTACCTATGGTATGATTGGACAGTGGATGCTCAAGCATATGTCCGGAGATAAAAGATGAATTTCTCTCACTAGTAGCCTTTGATGGAGGAAGTGTCACCTCTTGAGATACAGCAAGGGAACCATCAGTGGTTTAGGTAAGGTATGGTATAGACCTTTTTCGAATGCAATTGATGTGTATAATATGTTGAAGGCTTGCACATAATCTTTGATGAATTCACACTGTGTGACAAGGTAATAGAGTGTGAGTTTGCGAGGCTCCAACGGAGGCGGACGAGCCACACCCAATAGGTGAACTTATATGTGAGGGAACCAGGAGACTGAGGTTACATTGCATTCCGGATCAATTCCTCAAGATAAGTCTGTCTGTTTGAGAGCTATTTAGTAATAACAATGATTGGATAAGAAGATTTGGACTGCAAGCTTGAACATTACTGAATAAACTAAGTCTCAAGGACTTGGATTAGTAGGACTTTATACAAAAGTATGAGGCAAGATTAGAGTTTGTTCAGAATGTGTCGAAGGGAACAAGTCAATAATCTCTTTTAAGCTAAATACTTTTTTGTGTACCAACAGACTTCAACTTTTACAACGTGATTTATGTGGTCCATGATAAATTCAAAGTCGAAGTGGTCATAGATATGTCTGTGTTATTGTTGATGATATCTAGGTACACTTGGGTGATAATGCTCCACTCAAAGAAGAAACATTCGATGAGTGGGTACTATTTGGGTGAAATAAGGTGAGAGCCACGCTTTTCAACAGATGGTCTTCGGTAAGAAATCAGACTATGGGTACTGATTTGAGAAATGCTGACTTTATTGGTAATTGCAGGGAACAAGGTATAAGTCACAACTTCCAGCCCTAGATACACCTAGCATAAATGGGTGTGGGGGTTGTTGAAAAACGAATAGAACTCTTGAGGAATGGCCAGAATAATGCTTATTGAGAGTGGTTCTCCCTAAGGTTTCTTCTGGGGGTGAAGCTGTGAATAGCTGTACAATACTATAATAGATGGTCTCATTAACGACCTAAGCTGAGAATACTCTTATGAACTCCTACATGGGTAGAAAACAATGTATTGCATACTTTCGTGTCTTGGTGCAAATGCATGTACATGAATACTGGGAAGAACCAGCTTTGGTAATTGCCCTAGGAGTGATGAGAGGAATCTTCTTGATATCTGCTCTAATAGCAAAGCATATAAGAGCGTTTTTAACAGAGACAGTTTATGTGTGGAGGAGAGTGTCCCATGTTGGTTTTTGATGAGTTTAAACTTGTCTTCTGAGATACCATAGGTTGGACACTTGATGAAGGTGATTGGATTCTATAGAGTTCATCTGGGACATAATGCTGGTTCTCTCAAATTGAAGAGCAAGAAATTCTGGCTCACCCACTGTCCACTAGAAAAATGGATGGTGGGGGCCAGAGAGACAGATAATATGAATCTTAAATAGGGACCAGATACTGTGCGGCTTCCCCAATGGGATATGACAGGATAAGAAGTTAGGGGGGAATTGATATGACTCAGACCCTGATGGACAACAATTCGAAATAAAAAACAACTATGCTAGACCTTGAGGTACAGTAAGAGGTCACAGGGGAAACACTCACGATCGACCGCAATCCTTCTGGCGCTCCTGAGAGGAAGAGATTTCATGATCCTGCTGTTCACCGCAACAACATTCAGAAAGCACAAAATGTATCATTTACCTACACAAAATGTTTACAGTATTATTTCTTCTCCTTCCCCCCTGATATTATCTAGCAACATCATAAGGGATTCAAACAAGAAAGAAGCTGTTTTACCAAAAACTTTTGTGCGTTTCTATTATTATTCTCATCTAGTGTGACCTGAGCCATTGCATTACTAAATGGCTTTAACTTATTCCTGGATGTGGTTTCTAGCAATGCAAAGATGATTAATATCAGTTCAATAGGAATGAAGTTTGGCATTTTGTATCTACAGCCTAAGGAGATGGTTAGCTCTATTGGTTTACATTTAGGTCTTCAGATCAAATTGGAACGATCTCTTTGTGTCCTATAAAGTCAGTAATAGTTAAGCTAAGGCGTATGTTGTTCATCAAGTTCTATATCAATCAAGAAGGGATAGATTACTGAGATAACTTTTGCCGTAGTAGATAGAATGGCCCTATTTAGAATATTAATTTCTTATTGCTGGGCTCAAATGAATATGAGTTGTTAACAGACTGGATTGTGACTGACTGCTTCTGGCATTGGCTGTGATACCTATTAAAGGAAGAGGTATGAGTGTCGAGTAGACAGCTCATTGGTTTTTGGAGGACAATGAGCTGTTCCCGCACACATGTTTTAGCAGTGGACAGTTAGAGCTGTAGCCAGGTCTAATGGATGTGGAAGATAAGACACGCAAGGCTTGGTATGATAAGATAGTCCCAACTTCTTTAATGAAGAATGATTAAAGTGGGAGACAGTAGACAAGACTATTTGTTTATCTAAACCAGGGGGAACTACTTGATTGTTAACATAAATTTATTTGTGAATGATATTTTGTATTTAGTGCTACTAATTCAGGTGTTATGTGATGAGTGACTAATCTTTTTTGCAGATGAATATGAAATTGAGCATGATGGGAGAGATTATAGAATTCCTTCCTTGGCTTGCAGTATGATTAAGCAAGACATGATGTGGATCATGATTCCATTCAGCAAAGTACTTGTATAAGAGTTGCTGAAAACTTTGGCATCGGAGAAAGTAAGGCTATTATATGTATACACCTGTTCTTACATCTATAAACTGGCATGCGATTTTTGAGGGGAACAGATGTTGAAGCCTCACTTATAGAGGGATGATTGAGATCCCTATTTTAATTAGACTGTAGTAGAATCCTAAGTATTGTTTTTCTGTTGTCTCTGTGTGCTGGTTTGTCAAGAAATCCAAAGGAATCTCACTTGAAGGCTGTTAGGGACATAGGTATCTTGATGGAACCAGTAGATCTTGTGCCGTTGTGGTACCTAAAGGTAGTTCATATTGATTCTGTTGGTAAAGAGTGCAGATTATTGCTGTTTCCTTGTTGATAAGCATAGAGAGCACAATCGGGTAATGGCACATTTTTTGGTTTGTTACTATGTTGGGCTCTAAGAGAACAAAATTCAGTGGGCTGATCCACAGCTGAATCAGAATACATGCGTGCGCAAGGGTTCATGTTGTCTCAACTGTTGTAGATAATGAAGCAGCTGAAGCTTTGGTGTGTAACACATAGTGGTTCCTATCTTTGTGAGCACAACTATGCATAAACATTTCTAGAACCCAGTCCGCACTCAAACCAATATCATTGAAATGTGACACCATTTTTTTAGAGGACTAAGTGTTGAGAAAGTTGGTGCGAGTTGTTTTCCTGGTAAACAGTGAGGATCAAATTGTTGATATCTTCACAAAACTATGTGCGAGTCTTTTTGTAATTAAAGCTTTTCACTAGTAGAAAAATTGTCATGGTAACATGCCGTTTTTTGGGCTTAGGTACCACAATCGATGGTTACGCGTGTAGACTTACTAAAGTCATTTATTGTAACCAACAAAATGGATGGTTACAAAACATGTGTGATGGTAATCCTTTCTAAATATTGTAACAAAATATACCTTATTTACTTATTTTTGTTTTGATGGCTTACCTAACGATAATTTTATGTAACTGTACGAAAACGATATGATTGGGTAATACTATCATAAATTTTTGTGTTTTTTTTTTTTTGCCTTTTTATTGGCATAAACAAAGTCATCCATAGTTTGGTACAGCAATTATTTATACTAGAAAGCAAAATAATAAATAAATACATAAATCTTAGTTAAATTGACAATATATAAATTAACATTATAATAATTAATAAAACAATATATATAATACATTGTTTTATGAAACGATACATTGTAATAATAATAAAATTAACATCAACTAATTAACCCATATTGGGTATTAATTTCAGAAACAGATAAACGGAAAAAGATATGAGAAAGGACCCAAACTGAAGGCGTAGAATCTCACTTAACTCCTGCTTCAACGTTCCATCATAAGAATTCTCATTGAATCGTGAATAGTGCCAACTGTAGTAGCAACAACTCAACAACTAGAGCAGCAGCAAAAACTCAGACACAACTCAGGCATAGCCTAGCTCGCTGCAAGCACATGTACACATGCACTCCTTAAAGCCATAACCATCCAAGTCGTAGCACCTTACCTACCCAACCCGCAGACCCTAACCACCTAGACAAACACAACTCTTGAGCATTGGTTAGTATAAGCTTACTTTTTGCCAACAATGTAAAAAAACCAGAAGGTGTACAATAAATATAAATATCGGTAAGAATGAAAGGATGTTATTGCTTCAAAATTCACTGGCAACATGACCAACAATTTAATCAATAACGCTAAAGTGATTTGCATTCAATCTCTCAAAATAGTTATCAAAGATCAAATACTCTTAAGTCCCCAATGCTAAAAAGCTTACACTAGAGTCAAAAGTCACACTCGTTAAAATTCAAGTTTTTGGAAAGCTTTGTTTAAAGCCACCTCTACAGAAATAGAATAATTGCACAAAATCAATAGATACTTCACTCATGAAGAACAAGAAATAGAAAGTTTAGGTCCTCAGCTCTCTCACATGTGAGATTTAGTTTCTTCACAGCGTATTTTTGAATAGATAAATAGAGATGCTTCCATCCCAAAGACATAGATGTCACGAATATCTATCTCATTGGAGACGGAAGTTTATACCTTGTGCAATTGCAAGGAGTTAGAAACTTACTTCATAAATACAAATTTAAGAAAAAGAAAACGAAAAGAAAACCAAAGCATTTAGCATTAATATTAGATGTACAATTGCATAAAATACTTAAACAACACAATAATCATCTGTATGTTTGTATAAATTATTCACGATCATCTTATGCATTAGCCACCATCACTTGCAGAATATTTGAGTTAATTATTAAAATTTTGAAGCATACCGAAGCAACCATGTGAAATATCCTACTTCTAATCAGTTTAGTCATTTGAGCCATATTTTCCCACACTAGTCATAAAGGTGTTTTTTTGTCTATTATTCTAGTAGAATTAGTACTTTATTATTCACCACGTGATTGATGTGCTTATTGGCCCTATATAAAATACAATGGAAATACATATGCAAGAGAACGGTGCATCAATACTTAAGATTAAGTGCTTAAATGGAATTGAAAAAAGATACATTAGGTAGGTACAAATTTCCCGGTCTTTTATTTGATAGTAGATAAAGAAGCAGAAAAGGGTCGGCTATTAATCGCACGAAGAAATAATAATAGCTTGATCAGTGTTGGCCAAATGGTCAAACTCAATAAACAAAATTAAAATCACATAACCAACATGGAAAGTTTTATGCATGAAAGTATTGAACTTCTTTAGAGGCAAGGTACTTTCTTCAATCATGTGTAGGAAAATCTGGTAGAGGGATAATCAATCAATGAAAAGAGGATGCCATGACAAAAGAGAAAAGAGTAGGAGATATACAGATGCACCAGATGTAACTGCTAAGGGGTTGCTTAAATCTCTGCAAGTTAAAACATAATCATCATATCGTACTAGCATACTCAGGGTACTCGATGAACCCATAGGATAATATCAAAAGCGACACTCATACGGAAGAGGTGAGTTCGAGGGAAAAAATTTACAAGCTCAAGCGTGAATATCTAACTTCACATCAACATCTAGAAATGATTCCGATTAGTATCGTCCAAGTTATGAAATTCTTCATGGTTGCTGGCAGTTAAAAGAATAAATTAAAGACAGTTCAAAATTTATGTGTCTATATTTCTGCACCTAAATGCAACAGTGTCCATTGTAGTTAGTATTTTGATTAGAAATAAAAAAGGAAGATAACAGGGTCATAGAAAAGCCAAAATATATAAACGAATTGTTCCTTATTTTATCATAAAGCATGTGAGTGTCATAATATACTCAACTCTGAAAAATATCATAAAGTTACAAGGAAGATCTAGAAGACGTTCAATAAATTATATTGGGATTTAAACCAACCTAAAAATACAGGTTCTGCCTCTCCACTATTATTAAGCCTTCAAACTGCAATCATTAAAATAAAGTGAGCGACTTATTGGAGAATGTGTTTTACTATGCTCATGAAGCATAATTTTATCCGAATTGTTTTTCACTTATGCTTAGGTGCATTTAGCTATCAAGAACAAAACATGCTCGCCATGTCTTCCATAATAACTTTCTCAAGGAATCGAACCTACAACCGCCACTGATGCAACCCCTTACCACTCAATCCTCATAGTCAATCTAAAAATCAAAGAAGATATAACTGAGAGGGGGATGCATGATTTTTTGAAATATTATACTGGTGATTCAAGATTTTCACTTTTCATTGCATTCTCACATTTTTCTTAGTTCGCCGAGTATTTTAGATTATTTTTCTGATGTTTCTATGATTTTCTATGAAATTTTGCGATATTTAACAAACATCAAAATACGCAGAATACGCAGAAAATACGTAAATAATACAGAAGGATACGGGAATGTTCCAGAATTCTTAGAAACACTTTCTGCAAAGGGAACGTTCAGAATAATCCACGATCTCAGAGAATCGAATTTTTTGCATCGGTTTATTGAATCACAATATTTTCGGATTTTTGGAAAATAAGAAGAGAAGCGTATATAGCGCAGGACGAGCGAATATCGCTCCTCACCTGCGTATATACGCAGGACGAGCTATATACCTCCTCCTCTGCGTATATACGCAGCCCTCCTGCGTATATACGCAGACTTTTGCCTCTTCGTGCCTATAATACGGCCTTTTGCCTCGCGACTTTTAGAGGACTTCAGAGACGAACCTTGGGAGAATTTTCACGATTAATACTCGCGACACGAATTACACAACTTCAAAAACTCTCACATAGTCTCTTGTCCATACACATACACATTCAAATACGAGTCTCGCGCCCTTTCGAATCAATTTTGACGAACGAAATCAAGGTATAACTCTGAGATTACTCACCTTAAATCATCTTTTTTTGACTCTTCTTAATTCCTTTTGTCATTTTAATTTGACTAATTATTATTACGAGTTTCATTCAATTAACACAATGTAGAAACCAATTCTTGAATCATCTCATGTAAATATGTAGGATTGTCATTAACGTTTTCAAATTCGTTTATCATCATCTGTGTCACAATTTGTCATTATGCATATCGTTATTGTCAATACTAACATGTTTCTTTTGTCTTGATTAGCAATTCGATCAAGGGCGTCTCTTTTTAGTTTTTAATTTAACGATTTGTGTATTTGCAAGAGACAAGGTGAGAAGGATATACATATACATTATTATGCTTACTACCTTTGTTTCCATATGTTATATATATTCTATCACACTTGTACATATTGCTTAATCAAGACCGGAATTCAATTGCTTGTCACATTAAGTCAGATAATCATGGACCGACCGGTTTTATAGGCACCTTAATTAATATTGACTAACAATCAAGTGATCGCCTTATCCATGATAGAAGTCATTGCTTGTACATAATAGCAACCCCTAGTAAAGTATAACAGTAAACCTTTAGTAAAGAATAATTCAAACAAAAGAACTTTAAATTGAACAAATAGGGTAAAGAGATAGACCAGAACCTTGTAATGATTGAAGAGACATGAGGTAGACGCGACGCCGAGGAGAATGCACAAAAGCCCCGAGTGTGTTGAGCGTGAGGAGAGCTATTCACGAGGGGTCAATGTGTAAGGAAGGTGATGCGTGAGTGAAATGGGAAAAGTTGAAGGTATGTGTGAGGTAGAATGATTGGAATGGAGGGAAGTTGAAAAATTTGGGAAAAATTGAAGTACTACAAAGATTGAAATTTTTCTAGATAGAATATTTTGACTAATGTTTTGGTAACTAACATAATATAATTGGTTACATATATAGATTTACTTAATGTAAAACAAATTATTTGTAACTCCACATTTTTTTTTAATAGTTACTTAAAATTCTATTTGTAACCGAACATTAATGCGATGGTTACAATAATACTATCTGTAACCAACTTTGTCAAATGTTGGTTACAAAAAAGTAAGTGGTACAAACAATGAGTACGATGGTTACAAATAAGGAGTTACTTATGGACATTTTCCACTAGTGTTTAGGTTTAGTTTGTTTTAGGTCTATAGTTTGTTCATAGGTCTAGTAGGTTTTGGTGATGTGCTTCTATACTTTCCTCAATGATTGGCTAGAATTGTTCTCTTGTATTGTATGTGTATATACCTATGTCGAAATCCTTCAGGTGTTGTGTCAATGGTTTGATTCCTCAAAAATGTTGAAAGCCATTGTTGCATGAAAACATAAAGTTGAACTTTAATTCTCAGAAACAGATGAAGTGGTTCTGTACAGGTCCAGCAAGGGGATAACAGACCAGCTCTGATATGTCTACCGATTGATATTTTTATTTCTTTTGGAAAATTACATAGGATATTTATTCTTTTTGGAAAGAATATATCCTACTTCAGTTATTTTGCTTGATGATCAAGCATATCTAACACATGTCATAATTCGAGTTGGTTGAGATATTTAAGCAAAGTGATCATTACAAATTTGATTTTGAAATTGTGCCGTTACTGTTTGGCTTAACCGGCTGATTTTTGCCCTCTTGCTTCATTGATGAAATAATTCCCTATATATATATCTTGTGCTAACCCTTTTGAGCAGCTCACAAAACTTCATCACTCTATACTCTTTCTCTCTCTCATCAAAGTGCTCTGTTTCTGACAACCAAAAATTCAAATTCAAAAACACTGTTCATCGGGTTACTATTCATCATCATCTTCGATCAAAAGGAATTATGGGAAGAATCAAAACTGTGAAGGAGAGGAGGGAAGGGGACAATCCGTGATTCCTCATATTCTTAGAGGATCACTGAAGTGAACCTTGACCTCAAATCGAGACAAATCCACCACCTACTGATTCCTCTAAAACATCCACTCACACAAAAAAACCAAATCCACTACAAAAACACCCTCACCTCCAAAAAACATCAAAAGTCATTCAAAAGAGATAGTGCCTCATGCAAATCCAACAGAGATTGGTGGTTCCACCATAAAGGAACCAGCAGGTTCTCAGGGGGAATAGGCACATGTGACACAAGGAGATTTAATCAAGAGTTCGAGAAGGTCGGTGCTGGGGATGAAGAGGTAGAGATTACTGGTCAAAAGGAGGGGTTACCTACAGGGACACCACAGTCAAAGGGAGACTTCGTTCAGCAGTAAAGAAAGGAGATAAAGAAGGAAGAAGCGGAACAATCTATTGGTTCTAAAAGGGAAAGAGAAAGGCAACAGGAACAAAACCTCGATCTACAAAAGGAAGTTGTAGAATCACCAATTACTACCGACTTAGGTGCTAGAGTGGTGTTATCTGATTGTTAGTTGAGGTTGATTACTTTATTGCCTGGCCGCTCTTCTAAATATAAGGTCTGATTGAGTACCAACGATTGATGTCCTTATTTGATTGTTCTGCTGCGAATGTGTCTGGTGTTAGAGATTTTTCTGTGAATTTGAAACAGTTACCTGATATGTTAATTGGTTTATTGTTAAGGTGTTGATGTGAGTATGTATGTAGCTTCTCTGTCAAGTACCAGGGATGGTTTTGATAAGTATTCAGTGATTAGTGGCCTATGTTGGTAGGGGTCCACCTGATGAGATTTATGACTTTCTGTTTGGTGGGAAGATGCCTTAGAAGTATGTTGTGTTTAAGTCTGTTGATTTGAAGGAACCACTCATGTTGGTTCTGCATTCTCTATGCAACAAGATCCTTCTTCAAGGCTAAGGAAGGGGAACAGTACACATCATGGAGATGGTGCTGATTTACCTGATGATGAAGAAGATAAGATTAATCTTCATTCCTTGATGCTTGATCACAATATGAACTATTATGGTTCATCCCATCATTCACTACCCTCTGGATCTATCATCACCCAATTGCTTAAGATCAACAAAGTTAGCTTAAGTGGATCTACTAGTACCCGTTACAGTGTTCACCAAGGCTATACTTAAGCAAAAGGGCTTGATATTGGAGTTGATGTGTTGAGTTCAATTGGGAACCAGTGGAGTAAGCCCCTCCAGAGAAGAAATCCAAGGCAGAGAAACTAGCTAGTCAGAGTGTGGTTCTAGAGAGAATGGAGAACCAGGAGAAGACTCTTGGCAAATTAATAGATTGTGGGAATCTCAACTTCTTTCAATACCAAGATAGAGCAGATTAAGAAGGAGCTAGCGATACACAGTTGTTGTTACTCACAATTCTAGATATCAAAGCTCAGATGGCTCCAGGTATTGACTCTGTTCCCGAAAGACTCAAGTTTCAGCTATGGCTACTGCAAGCAATTTGGTGTTCCTGGTATAGAGAAACCAGTACGTTCTGAGGATAAACAGCAACAGCAAGAGGAATCTAAGATGAGGAACCTACTGAGGAGGATGAAGAGGTCGAGGAGAAGTTGATGATGATGATGATGAAGCTGATGACGATGAAGAGAAGCTGAGCATGAAGATGAGGAGGAGGAGAGTATGATGGAGAGGAGTGATGCTGTTTGATCTTGTTCCCTCCCTTATTTATTTTTGCTTCTTAAAATAACTAATTATGTGGTCTGTATCTGTTTTCCCTATCCACGAACATTTCTTCTATGTGGATTAGGATCCTTTGGTTGAACTTTGTTGGTCTGTATGAACTATAACTTTTGTTATGTGATGCTTTGTTTAACTATAACACTTAAATGGTGGTCGATGCACTGTATGGATGAGCACATTTAACAATTGTGCACAATACTTTACTTGAGAAACTTTTAATGATGCAAAGGGGGAAAATAGTGTTGAAGTTGAAGCCTAGGAACTGCTAGTTTAGATTAAGTCTACTAGTCTAGATTGATCAAGTGTTATTTTTTTAAGGACCAGTTAGATTAGCTAACTTGTTCATTGAGTCATTGAGTCTGCTGGCGTGCTCAATTTCAATTGAGTACCAACTTAAGGTTTTCTGTTTCTAACATGTTTGGTTGCAGGAACTTCAATTAGTTTGTCATCATCAAAAAGGTGAATTTGTTGAGTCCCTTAGGTTTTGAGTGATGACAAACAATACAAGGAACAGGACACTTAATTGTGAACATATATGGTTTGGGAACCAACTGATATAGGATACATGTTTCCTCAGACAAGTTAATTCTCATTGTGTATATATATTGAACAACTTTTTTTATTACAGGAACAGCTGAATAAACACAAAAGTACAAGTACTGGTGCAGACCAGTAGGAGTTGTTTTTCTGACTATTATACTGAAAAACAGTCATATACCTTTTATTGCATTTTAACCATGTTACATGTGCAGTAATAAGGTTGATTCCAAGACTTGAAGTATGAAGCCTTTTGAGTCATTCGAAGAAAGAGGTTGTACTCAAATTGAATTCAAAGGAAGATTACATGAAGAAATAGAAGAAATACTTCTCAAATGTCAATATAGGAATTCATGTAATATGCTCTGTAGTGTGACTTATATGTTTTGGTTGAATTGCTTAAATGTTTTTGATTATGGTATGAATTATGGTACAAAGATTGGAACAAAATTCATAACATACTCATTTAGGGAACTAGGCTGGGGAACCAACTGTGTCCTGAGTGGAATGTGGCTGCGGTTTAAAAAGATTATTTCTATATATTTTGTAAAAGATGTATTATGAAAATATGTTTTGTGCTGGAAATATGGATGAGAATATATTTGTTACCTTAAACCTAGGAGTATCTATCTTGTTCGATTCTATCTTTATGATCAAACGAACAAGATAAATACTTCCTAAAATCCCACCTTTCCTTGCTCGGCTAGTAGAGATTTTACGGAAACTAGGGTTAAGGTTAACAGCTTAACATACTCATCTATACTTTTAATTCCACACATCTCTCCACGGATTGAAAAAACATATTTTTTGAGAGAAAACACAAAAGCTTAAAACCCTACTGTGATTCATACGCAAGAGCATTAGTCAAGCATATAAACTTCCTTATTAGCTTTTTAGAAGTAAATTAAAGAGAGAAAAGTTGATATTGTAAAGGAATTCAACAGAGGGGTTGAAGTTGGTGAGTGTTTGTGAGTTCAAATACAAGTTGGACTTATGAGTGTGAGTCGATACACATTCAGAGTTGAGTGTGGGGTGTGCTGGGGTTCCCGGAGTAGGGAAGCAGCAGGGTGAGTGTGTTCTTTGTTTTTCGGATTAGATTAATAAAATACATAGGGTAGGAGGACGTAGCCAGAGTTAGTAGGAGGACGTTGCAAGGTTAGTTTGAGGCATTGTCTCAATCTCTTTACACCCTTTTGGATGCTTGTTCGAATTTAACACTATTCGACATGAATTAACATCAATCTTAGGCAACAACTCTTAATCTTGTTGAATGCTTGCGTGCTTGCAAATCAACTATATAATTATGTCTTAAATAATTAGACAAATTACTTGTTCTCACGCCTATAAGACTAATTCTTAGACAAATTAGCTTTAGGACCTTGACTACGAATCTAAACAACACTGTCTCAACAACAAATTAGTCTATATGCAACTATTTTTGTTACGACCGCCGCTAGTAATTTACATGCTAGGGTTAAAACGAAATATCTTTTGTTGTTGTCTTTTTGAGAATGGACTCGCAATGACCGAGTAGAGGCTACTAGATGGGGGGGTTGTTGTGCACGTACTTCCGCCCTTACCTTGTCCCTTAATCCAAACCCTTACAAGACACGGAGTCCTTCGCCTTGCTTTATGCAATTATAGGCAAGGCTTAAACCGGGTTCTACTGCTTCCCAAAAGAAGTGCGATGGCGACTTCCTCTACTCGTTTCGAGTATAAAGACACAACTCCAAGAATACTCATACTATTAAAAAGCAAGAATTCAATTTTAGCAAAATCTGATTCATTAACTAATTGTACCCCTGGGGAAGAGGGACCGGACCCAGTCCGGCCCGGTGACGACCCGACGCCCGTACAGACCCGAACTAGTTGAGCCCCTCGCTTACGAACCAAAGCCAGTGGTAAATTCGAGCTTTGCTCTATCCTGTTTCTACACGGACCAATAGTTATTTTCCATGTTGGTTCAACCTGTAATGCACTGCATGTGTTAGGGGTGATAATTCGGTTGACTATTGGCAGACTCAAAAAGTGAAGTACATGAACGTCAGAAATTTTCCTTTCGCCTTTTATTTTTTGATTTTTTGCTTTTTTTTTGTTTTTTTTCGCTTTTTTTTTCTTGAAAAGGCAAAGTGAAAGGTTTCATGTCCATTTATTATTCTATGACTCAACAAGATGTGATGCTAAATGATTCTAATTTACAACCATTTTGACATTACGACGTCTAAGGAATGATCACCTTGCTATATGAGGACTATTACATGACTCGATGACTTATTTGTTATTATATATGCAAAGCTAGGGTCCTTAGTCTAAAAACACATAACATGTTGTCAAAATGAAAAAGAAACTGTCCAGCCACCTAGAGCCTATTGCTACGTTTTTCGTATGGGTCAGTCTGAGTGTCCAAGAGGGTTGCATGACTAGGTTAAGAACGATCCCTAACACATCCAACCCGCTGTGATGATTAGAGGAGGTCTAAACTATTAAGGCTCCGTAGTGCACTCGACCATGCGTCGTGGTGGGGATGTGCATCAAGCTTAAGGTTTGGCTACATAGGTAGTACACTAACGCTAATCTTAAGCGAGCCCCGCCGTTTTTGTATTAAGTGTAGAACAAACTTATATGAGACATGATGGATAAAGTAAATACTTAGTGCCAACGACCGAAGTATCGCGTAATGCAGGATGCCTAACACACAGTACTACAAAAATCCTCTAAGAGACCGGTTAAAAACCCCGAAAGAGACCTCCAAACAACCGGTCTATACCTGGGAGGTCTCTTTGGGTAAGAGACCGATTTATTTTGGGCGTCTCTTAAGTTCATATAAGAGACCGGTTGGCCTACATAACCGGTCTCTTTAGCGTTTAATATAAGAAACCGCTTCTGACAGATCACCGGTCTCTTAGATATATTTTGTATTAATTATTTTAAAGTTAAAGAGACCGGTTTTAATTTATGTCAGCACCGGTCTCTTAGGTGGTTTTTCAAGATTAAAAAAATACATCGAGATGTGAGAAATCCCACATCTCGATGTACTTTACTATCTCCATTACACATATTCTGACTTCTGAGACAGCACAAATCAACAGGCTAAGAGATGTGAGGCAGCACATATTCAAAATTTCCTCCATTAAAAAATAACCAATCACAGCTCACTACTAACTAACACATTATACACAAGAAAATTCATTGTCTAAGAGGCTAAGACCCTAAATATTATTACAATTCAAAAATACAAACTCCAATCTCTAATCTTCAAAATTTTCTCCAAATATATACATCCATAGTCTAAAATGCCACCTGAAAAAGTAGAAAAACAAACAAAATTAAAAATTGAAGAACAAAAATCATTATTGGGTGGGAAGATAAAAAGTTAGATTGAAATCATATCCTTAAACAAAAATATACCTTCCCACTATCAAGTTTAATGCCTTTCGTATATTGCTTGAGTTGTATTAATTCAGTAATACTTCAACTAAAACAAATCTGCAAAATAGAACAAATAACTATAATTTGGTAGAGATATTAGGAAAAAAAATAAACTAGAAATCAAACTAATGAACCAAAAAAATCAATTGAAATTCAAACAATAACTAGCAAAAAAATCAATCGCAAACCCCCCAAAAAATCAATTGAGTGCAACCATAAATTATCAAAAAAAAAAAATCAAGCATTTTGATTTTTACGTGAAATTTTGAAAATCTAAAAATTTTTAAAAAGAAACACGGTAATTGAAATCACAAAAAACTGGAAAAAAAAAAAAAGACAGAAGCAAAAAATCGAAATAGAAAATAAACAGATGCAAAAAACGAAATCGAAAATAAACAAAAGCAAAAAATCAAAGTCGAAATACCCTAAAACAAAATCGAAAAATAGTAAAAAAAAAAGGAAAACAAAAACCCAAAAAAAAATGAGAATCGAAGAACCCAATACCTCCTTTTTGAACCCAAAAAAAAGAAGAAGAAACAAATTAAAAAATCTCAATCCAATTTAAATTAGAAAAAATTAGGAAAAGAAAACGAAAACAAATCTAGAATCTAAAAGAAGAAAAAAATCAATCCAGAAGATCTAGCAAAGTACAAAACAGATCGGGAAGAAACGAAAACATAAACAATATATATATCATAACAAAAAAACAAAAAAAAAAAAAACCGAAAACGAAACCTAGAATATATAAACTTAAATATGAAATACAATATCAAATGAAAATCACAGGAAAAAAATTATTAAAAAAAAAGAAGAAAAAAATTAAAAATAAATAAAATCCAGAATCTGAAAACGTAATAGAAAAGCATAGATTGACAAAAACGAAATAGAAAAGGGTAATTGAACAAAATTTTAAGAAAATTCGAAGGAAAACAATGAATTACAAGAAAAATACAAAAGATTAGTACTATAGATCTGTAAAATCCGAGAAGAAGAAATTAACAAAAACAAAAAAATTGTATAAGAAATTACCTGCAAAATTAACTATCGAGCAAAGTAGTCGAAGTCCGTTTTCAATGAAAATCGAGCAAAGCAATCGAAGTTCTTTTTTATAGAAATTCGAGCATGAAGAAATAGGTTTTAAATTTGAGTCAATGAACAAAATCAACAATATAAATCTCTAGAGCAAAGAACGAGTTAAGTGAAAGATCTAGAGACTTAGAGAAATAAAAGAGGGAAAAGAATTGATGAAGAAAAAAAAAAGAAAGGAGAGAGGCAGTGTTTGTGAAGGATAGAAAAAAAAGGAAGAGGCAGTGTAGTGTACTGATATACGAAGTAATTGAAGCGTGATATGCCATGTGCCTAAGTGGTTACAGTCGTTAAATGGGCTATGGGCCTCCTATTTAAAAAAATATATAAAATGGATAAGATACCGGTTTGGATATTTCAGGTCTTTTATATTGTTCTAAGAGACCGGTTGATTCAAATAACCGGTTTCTAAGCTTAAGAGACCGGTGAAATAAATTAATTAATCGGTTTCTTAAAAGTGGTGATTTTGCCAATTTTTGTAGTAGTGACGTGTTGGCTTTAAGATGCCGAATTCGCATAAGTATTTTTGACACATCACTAAAGGTAGTAGCTTTAGTGAAAAATCGCCAGCTGAGTCGCCACCGCACTTCTTTTGGGATTTTGTGGAACCCGGTTTAAGCCTTGCCTATCATTGCATAAAGCAAGGCGAAGAACTCCATAGTCTTTTCGTGCAGCAAATGTTATAGATAAGGGTACAAGTGTAAGGGCGAAGTAGTGCACAATGCCCACTCGTATCTAGCGGCCTCTACTCGGTCATTGCGAGTTCCATGGCATAAAGACAACAACAAATGTATTTCCATTTAACCCTAAGCATGCAAATAAATATGTGGGTTGTTTAATAGAAATCAATGCAAATAATGTCTAGTTTGTTGTGACATGTGTTATTAATTCCGTATTCCAGGTGCCTCATACCGGTTTTCCATTGTTTGTCTTATTAGGAGTGAAACACGAAATTTGCCAGTCTTTGTTAAAGCATATTAATGGTGATTTGCAAGCACACAAGTACTCGTACGAGTAATTCATAGTTTTGCCTTAAAGTTTCTTTTAATCTGATTGACGAATAGTATTTAAATCAAAATTACATGCAAAAGGATATATAAATTAAAGTATAATCTTTAAATAAAGCAAGCAAAGTGATGTTAGATTTGAAACTTTGTCCTCAAACTTACCTCGCAATACGTTGCCGTAGATTGAGAACGGAGCTTTGGACCCTTAGGAACCCTTGTAAAACGTTTAATACCCTTGAAACCGCCTAGATTTAGTTGAATTTTTTTGTTTGTATGTGTTTGAATGTTTTTGAGAGAGAGTTTTTCGTAGAGAGAGAGGGAGAAAGAGAGAGAGTTTGTACGTTTAGAGAGAGAAAGAGCCGAAGTGCAAATCGTCCAAAGATGGAAAATGAGGGCCGAGGCTTGTGTATTTATAGGCATGGACTAAAATAATGGAGGAAACCTTGAGCCCAACGGGGTGTTATTTCACCTAGCTTTTGTTTCCCCCTTTTTCTGATACAAGTTGCCTTATTTGCTTGGTTTTAATTTTGGAAAGAAAATGATTTCGCATTTGAAATTGGTCGAGTTGTGCATGGGATTCCAGAGGATGATTGTAGACATCCTTGGGGAGCAAGCCACGGCTGAGGAAGGTTCTAGAAGATTCCTGAACATTATGTTTCGCTCGATTGTGTGTTCTGCTTAAGAAATTCATAAATATTAATCTACAAGTCAAACAATTATGGAAAAAAATATGTTAAAATTCCTTGTAAAAATTAGTATTTTGTGATAAAAGTTTGTAATTTACGATCTGCGTTGATTATTTAATTAATTATTGCAAAATTAATTAAATCGCCGAAAACTCCGAAAAAATGCAAAAAATACTTAAAAATAAGTAAATTTTTTTTAAAAAATTAAAACTCAGTTTTAGGGGTGTTGAATGCTTGAAAAAGTGCTCGGTGTAAGGGAACTTGCATTTTTAGGGCCTGATAAGGTCTTGGATCTGTCGATTTTGGCTTGTGTGTTGCGAGGGGTGTCTTATCGTTAGCTGTCTTGGGTTAGGGACAATGTAGGTATCTACACCTATATCAAGCAATTATTTGACTTCCTCGTCAGCTTCTTTGCTCCTAATTTGCCCCAAATTTCTCCTCTTTTTTTCATGGTTTTATTGGGTGGTCGACATTTAAAGCATGTTGAGAAATGTTTAGGTCCAGGCAAGGCATCTATTCGATTGTGAAGGGGAAGACGTCTTTGTATTCTCTTATTAAATTTTTGACTTCCTGCCATGGCGCATTATCCATAACATCATCGACTTTAACCATTCTTTCAGGGAGGACTGGATCCACCGCAAAGTCTTCTTATTGTCTCCCTTGTTCTGGTCTAGAGATAGTAGGGAAGATTCTATGAATTGCCATAGCTTCTTGATGAGCACCATGAACCAATAACACTTCTCCCGCCTTCCTCTTTTTTCTGAACTCTTTGCTCCGATGGTCCAGTTTCTTTAATRTCCTTGCCCYCAACAAGTGGCTTGATAATGGTTAGGTAGCACTCTTGAGCAACTTGTTGATTTCCGTAGATGGCCCTAATATTACCATCATTTCATATAAATTTCATACGCATTAGATGGGTTACCACGAAAGATTTTAAAGCGTTTAGGGTAGGACGACCAATAATGACATTGTAGTCAGTAATGCTCTGTACCACCAAGAATTTTACCTTCATGTACCTACGTACAGCTGTCTTCCTTCCCCAAGTGAAGAGGCAAAGTAACTGTACCAACCGGTTGGATGATTCCACCTCTAAAATTAATGACAGGGTTATGGTATGGAACTATATCATCATCATTATATTTTTGTTTCGTCAGGCATTCGAAGCTTATGACGTTAAAAGACCCTACTCGTGTCTATTATGATTCAACGAAGTCATTTGTCCGCCACCATCATTTTTACTACAAGAGCATCATCATGAGGGTGCTTACCTCCCTACAATCCTTTTCGCAGATTCGCATATCGTGAAAATCATCCCCTTCTTCCTTGTCAAAGACCATTACTTGTTGAATAATTTTCACATTGTTCTTTTTGCCCTTAGAAGTTCGAACTCCTACAGCAAATACCCCATAAATCATGTGAAGTATCCCACAATCAAAATGTTCTTCATTTTGGGTACCCTCATTTGAGGGTGACTTCATCAAAAATATTTTGATCAGATGTTTCTACACGTTGCCCTGGTGTGCTAAGCGATCCAGAGTTCTTTGAAAGGTGAAGTAGTCATTTGTGTCGTGTCCATCCTCCTTGTGATATTTGCAATACTTGGACTTGTCCATTGAATCAAGTTCAGTTTTAATTTGGGTAGGGTCTTATATTGTCACGTCTCTGCTGACCTCCTAGTATATTTGAAAGATGTCCTTGGTGTATTCCATCGTTGGAGTGTAGCAGAATTTTTTTTCTTCCATCCCCTCCCCTTTTTGGTCGATTCATCTTCTTCAATGTTCTAGGTTCTTGACCTCTTTCGATCATTTCCACCATTTCGGTGTCCTTGGGTGTGGTTGTGTGGTGGTTTTGAGGAAGATGGTGCCTCTCTTTCGTTGAACTTGTGGATTGAGCATATCTCCTCAGCATGAATGCATGCCTCATCTTCTCTAAGAAATTCATTGAGGTCTTGTCAATTTTTCCAAATCATCACGAATTTGAAAGTGCTATCATCCCTTAGTCCACGATAGAAATTGTTTAGGATCACTTGGTCTGTCAAGTCAGGGATTCGCAAGGTCTCATTGTTGAAGCGCTTGACATAACTTTGCAATCTTTCATTGTAACGTTGTTGAATCTTGCCCAAGTGAACTACTCTTCCTTTCTTGGCGATTATTTGCCATGAAATGATGAGTAAAAATAATAGAGGATTGTATATAATTATGAATCGAACCTTAAGGTCATCCACTTAACCACCTTTGTCCATTTCCCTTGAGGGTAACATGGAAATATATACTTGTACCAAGTTTCATCATCTGCTTGAGTTGTCAACATGAGATGATGATATATTGTCAACTGGTCATCGAGAACAATGGAACCGTCATTCGCTTGAATTGAAGGGAATTTAAAATTCTATGTCTGGGGCGCCATAAAAATAGAAGTGCAGAATGGATTCTTGTCGAACAGGGACACAACAAGAAAATTGGATTCGGCCGATCGACATCATCGACCGTATTTCGGTCAGTAACAGTGTTTACCGAGCGAAATATGGTTGGTGAGGTCGGTTGCATTAACGACCATCGGTAAAAAAAAATTTTGACCGATTTACCGACCGATAATTGAAGGGAGAAGAATTGAAGGAAAAATGAAATTACCGACCGAATTTCGGTCGGTAATACCGACCAAAGTGGAATCAGTCGGTATTACAAACCGAAATTCGGTCGGTAATTTCAGTTTCCCTCCAAATAAATTTGGAGGCAATCACCATTTACAGACCGAAGTTCGGTCGGTAAACTTATTTGGCGGTAAAAAAATACTTTTACCGACCGCTAGTCGGTCGGTAATTTCATAGGAGGAACTAAAAAAAATACAACAGTGCATATAATGCACTACATGGTTCCGTTCCCAAATTAGTGGTAAAGTAAACCAATCATTCAGTACCTTATAATCCAAAAATCACAATTATACATATCTCACTACACTACACACTACAACCTCTGCAAGATTTACATAAAGAGGACGATAAAAATTTCTCAAAACCGTAGAAAACCAATATAGCTCGACTGTAACTTTATAAAAATTTTAAGACTGCCAGAACTAGTCATGGTCCTTGTTGTAAAATGTTATATCATGAATCTCCTGGTTGGAAATATGATAATCGATAAGTCGGGCTTGGATAAGCTTGCACAGAACTAAACTTGAAGAAAGGAGAAAAGGACGAGGACTTTCTTGCARCAGTAGACATGTTATTCAAGACGATCCAACTTAAGCCCGATGATCATGCTACTATGTATTTCTCAGCACTTAGCATTATCTCTGAGAAAATTTGGGTGGTGAGACATCTTTTAATGGTATGACATTAACACCTATGGGAAAGTATCCAAAATAGAAAGAATCATTCAAGAAAGTGATATTAACAATAAAATGACTATTGAAAAAATAAAATTAAAGCTAGTTACAATATCTCAACTATAATACATGCAGCAGCTTCAACTCATGAAGGCTCGAAAAGTACTAGGCCTAATATAATATTTTTTCATGATAATTGTCATACCCTTCAAATTCATTAGGAAACTTGGACATTATTGCACTAGATTTGAGTTAACTTGTATTCCAGATGCAATTCAGCAATATTGCAAACATCAGCATTTAATTTGTCTGTTGGGACAGGTACTCAAAGACCGAGCCTAACCATAAATCTGAGGTATAATGACCAGCTCTAAAAACTCACAAATGACATAAACAACAAGAAAATCGATATCGGCCAATCGCATTTACCGACCGATTTAAATTTGGTGAGATATAGCATTTACCGACCGATTGATCCGTCGGTATCACCTGACCAGACAAATATCGGTCGGTGGAACATATGAAGCCAGACCCCCACTCTTCATTCCTTCCTAATTTCTGCCACAAATACCGATCGAAAGCAAATTCTATCGGTAACTAGCCGACAGTTTTTCACATCGGTTTGTAATTGTTTTTTTAAAATAAAATAAAACTTAAAATCACGAATAACTCACACCCCCAAAGTTTTCGAATAACTCACTCAAACCCCCAAAACCACTCTCATTCGACTCTCACTCACTTAAACCCCAAAACCCAAATCACTCAAAACCCACAACCCTAAATTACTCGACGACCCCTTCACTAACGTCTCCTCTCTTTCTCTCTCTCGTCTCTCTCTCTCTCTCTCTCTCTCTCTTCTCCTTCTCTCTCTCTCTCTCGCTGCTGTGGTGCTGCTCCTTCTCGCTGCTTCTTCTTCCCTTTCCCTCTTTCTTTCTTGTTGCTGTGGTGCTGCTCACGACGGAGCTCCGGTCCCTGGTGGTGCTGCTCGCTGCTGGTGCTCACCCCACCCCAAATCTTGCCGTTGTCTTTGCTCCTGCTCACGCTGCTGGCTGGTATGGTGTTGTAGTTTATTTTCTTTTTCAATTTTTGTACATTAGTTTTAGGGTTACGTTTGATTTGAATTTTGAGTATTGGTGTTGATTTGGGGCTTGAATTTCATGGTAATTTTTATAAAAATAAGTTCAAGCAATTTTCAAGTTTGTGAATTGGTTCCAAGTTCATTTTTGGTTGTTGCTTTTTGGTTTTTCTGGGTGTTGATAATCACATGTATTTCTGTTATGTTGTCTAATATATGGTCCAACTGAGACTTATAAAAGAAGGAAGTATGATATGGTAGAAGACAATTCAGCTTGATTTTTACTATGTACATGTCACATCTTTTTCTCCTTCATGTAATTTTCTTTTTATGTATTTAATTAGCTGTTGATTTGATATACTTGTAAATTTTATGATATATTCTTAATAAGGAATAACACTTTGATTTTTGGGAAATTCTATTTGGTAGACCCCAGTTTTACTGTTTCTACATGGTAAGATTTTTGAAAATTTTTGGAGTTGTTTAAAATTGGGGTCTACCAATAGAGTTTCCCGTGCAAATTTTTTTTCAAAAGCTTACCGTGTAGAAAAAGTAAAAACTGGGGTCTACCGTGTACATTTTTTTTTACAAAAGCTTACCATGTAGAAAAAGTAAAAACTGGGGTACCATATAGAATTTCCCTTGATTTTTTTATATACTTCATACTTGTATTATTGTGCTAGCATTATTGTTTTCTTTAATTTTGATCACTCGTAGCAGATGTATCCGTAAAAGGTTCCTATGAACTAAATACGTGATTATCAACTACACTAAACTATGTTTATAATGTAGTAAGCCATAAACTAATTGCAAGAATGTGAAAGAAAAACTAACTACTCATATAATGTTGAGGCTATTTATAATAGCAAAAGTTAACAAGCGACTTTCAATTCGAGACCGTAGATAGGGGAGACTAAACTTCATTTGTTCATATTGGAAAATCTCATGACTCGATGACAACAAACAAGAAAATCATGGTAATCATGTTTAATATGTATAATATGTATATGTATATGTGTGTAAATATGTATGTATGTTATAGTATGTATGTAGATGTATGTATGTATGTATGTATTATGTAGTATGTTATTAGTAGTATATGTATGTGTATTTTGTATGTATGTAATGTATGTATGTACTGTATGTATTATGTATGTATGTATGTATGATGTATGTATGTATGTATGTATGTATGTATGTATGTAGTATGTATGTATGTATGTATGTATGTATGTATGTATGTATGTATGTTGTATGTATGTATGTATGTATGTATGTATGTATGTATGTATGTAGTATGTATTGTTGTATGTATGTATGTATGTATGTATGTTGTATGTATGTATGTATGTATGTATGTATGTATGTTTATGTATGTAATGTTATGTAGTGTATGTTATGTAGTATGTATGTATGTATGTATGTATGGTATGCGTATTATGTCATGTATATATGTATGTGTATGTATGTATGTATATATAAATATGTATGTGATGGTGTATGTAGAAATATGTATGTGTATGTATGTATATATAAATATGTAGTGTATTTGTATGTATAAAAATGTGTTATGTGTATGTATGTATGTGTTACTATAAGTATTTATGTTTGTATGCATGTTTATTAATTAGTATGTATGTATCTATGTATGTATGTATTAAATTATATATGTTAGTTTCTTTAAATAATCTATTTTGAGTCGTATTTACTTAAATGGTATATTATGTACCTTTAAAATTCAAATAAATCGTTCCCCGTTAGCTTGATATAATTAAAATTAACTTCAATGTGGTTTGAATACGAAATATGATTGTCTTGGGCCAAGTAAAACTCATTAAGTGTGTGATGATAACCGAAAAATGATTGGGCAAGCGAACCCATAAGAATAGTAATATATAAATATATATATTATATATATATAATTATAGATATATATAATATATATTATATATAATATATATATTATATATATATATATATATATATATGTGTGCAATCACATAAAAAGGTTTAAGAAGAATTAAGAAGGTCTAAAATAAGATTGGAGTGAAGACATTGAAGGATATTTGAATCTTTAAACTGATATTTTTAAATGCTTAGAATAGGCTTAATCAATCAAAAGGAAGGAGCATGAGTGGATGTACAATAGACGAGACTCAAAACAACATGCTTCGGAATGAGTTCATCGAAGGGTGTAATGAGTTTGTTGCCTTCGCTCAGCAGCACCCCAACTCAATGACAGGGACAAGATAGATGTCCGTGTGCTCGTGTAAAACTTGAAGTACTTGGAATGTCGCCGACTTAAGGTACATTTGTATAGGAAGGTTTCATGAGAATACTATGAATGGTTAACTCACACGATGAAAGGTGGAGCAGAGGGTCCACCTCGTCTCATACTCAAACGAATCCCTACCGAGAAATGGTTGCGATGAATTCGGAGACGTGGACCAATCATTTCCTTCAGGAGGGCAGCTTCATCCAAAAGAAGAACCAATGCGGAAGCGAAGAGTTCTTCGAGTTGCTCAGGTAGCCAAGAGCCGTTGTATTTTGTATAAGACAGATTGCATTATTGGAAGATACAAAAATCAAGCTCGAGTCTCTTATATGAAAGCAGGAAGTACATATTTTGCGGTAATGATAAGCATCTTTGTAATAATTCTGAGCACAACGAGCTTCTTTTCTATGCTTCGCAATTGTTGCTTAGGGATGTTGTGTAGACTGCAACAACAATAGTAGATACCAAATTATGTTATATTCTCATATCCAAAACGAAAAATAGAAAGGAAATGTTTGACTAGAATAAGAGTTATACCATCTCCTGAATTCAACCAACTCATAAGTCATGCCTTCCTTCGCTTCAGGATTAAAGGTAATGACTGCCAGAATTCACGGTTGACAAAGTTCACAGATTTAATGGATCCTACAAACACAAAATCACTCAAAAACAATTAAGATGAACCCAAATCATTCCAACATCATAAGTGTAAAATAAAGCAATGTACCAAACAAAAATGCTAGACAATTTCTTTGTAAGCAAAGACAATTTCTTTGTAAAAGCAAATAGCTCAAAAGGGTACCTCTAAGACTTGGTTAGCATATCACAAAGTCATAAGACGCTGCTCACAATTTCATGCCTCTGGATTTCTTGAAAAACCTCCCTTCCTAATAGCACAAAAACGAGCATCGTATGTGGCAACGAACCTAACCATCATCATAAAGAAGGAATTTCTTTAGAAAGCATAGATTGACAATAGAGGGACCAACAACAAAATATATGAAGCAATTTTTTATGCTCAACAGAATTAACTTTATGACACAGAATTATGCGAAGTATTGAAAAGACAAAGAAAGATGTATCAGAAAATGACCTGTGATGAAACACAAGCAGTAAGCTTTAGTGTTGGGTTCCTATGTTTGAATGATGACAAACCATTAACAGAAACAGGATGATAAAATAATGAATATGGTTGGTTCTGGAACCAGCTAGTTTAGAAACTTGTTTCCCTAGCAAGTTAATAGTTTTAGTGAATGCTTTGAAATTAACTTGTTTATTGCAAGGACACTGATTACATAAGAGCTCATTCACTGGTGCAGAACCAGTACGAGCTGTTTCCTTGACTGTTATTCTGAAGAACAGTCATATATCTTTTATTGCATGTTAACTTTGTTATATGTGCAATAATAGATCTATTCCAAGACTGATGAAGTAAGATATCCTTTCGAAGATATTCGAAGAGAAAGCTGTGCTCAAAGATTGAAGTAATTAAAGGAAAGATTCAAGTTCTTGAAATTGCAATGAATATCGAAGAATTGTATTTTAGAGTTTAAATAAGGATTTTCATGTAATATGCTCTGTAGTGTGACTAAATGAAAATGAACTAAGTGCCTTAAGTTTTTTGAGTATGTTGTGAATTCTGGTACAAAGCTATGGACAGAATTCATAACACACTCAAGGAAACCAAGCTGGGAACCAGCTTAGTTCCTGATAGAATGTTGGCTGCGGTTTTGAAGAGGTTTTTTCTAAAATATTTCCCAAAAGATATTTTGGAAAGATTATTTGCAGCTTGATTATAGATGGATATTTATATTACTAAAAATGGGAGTATATATCTTTTCAAAAATGATCAAGTCTCAGGATAAAATCGAACAAGATAAATACTTTCCATAAAACTAATCTTGCTTGTTTGCAGAAGATAGATTTATGGAATAAGGTAAGTTAATATAATATACGTCTATACCTCAAAATTCTATATCTCTCTCCACGGATTAAAAGGAAAAACTACTTTGAGAGAAAAAACACAAAAAAACATTAGTTATAACCATCGAGTCATACGCGAGCATACATCGAGCATACAACATTCTCTTACTTACCTTTCTAAGAAGTAATTCATAAGAGAGAATTTTTGTTCTTGAAAGGTATCAACAGAGGGTTGAAAGCCTGGGTAGTGTTGTGAGTTCAAACACAAAGTTAGACTTACAGTTGTGAGTCGAGTGCACATTCAGAGTTTTGAGTGTGGGGTGCGTGTGGTTCCGGAGTAGGGAAACAGTAGAGTGAGCAAGTTTTTGTTTTTTAGAGTTGATTAATTAAAGAGCTTAGGGTAGGAGACGTAGCCAAAGTTGGTAACCTCGTTAGTAATTACTGTGTTGTTCTTGTTACTTGCTGTATTTACATTCCGCTGCGTATAGGAAACCAGCCCAACTGGTTCTTATCATTAGATCAAAGCAAAAACAAAAATTGGTCACAGTCGATTATACTCAATTCACCCCCCCCCCCCTCTTGAGTATCTTAGAACCTCAATTTGTATCAAGCAAGGCTTTTGTAAGAGTAACATCTAGAGAAAGTCAAGCATGAGTACTCAAGAATTAGGAGCAATCGGATATGAATAGAAAACACCCAAGTTTAATGGAGCAACTATGCATGGTGAAAAACAAGATCAAATAATTAATTATGGGGATTGACTATGAGTGCTGGCTCGTAGTCAAAAATGGTCCAAATACGATCATGAAAAACTGACTCTGAAGGGAACAAGACTCCAAAGAAGACAGTGAACTGGTGACTGCAGAGTTACAAGTTGCTGGAGATAAAATTGCAAAAGCAATGTCATCACTACACAAAAGGCTATAGGTGAGCCAGAGTATCAACCGAATTTTGGATGCAGCAGTGTAAAAGAAATTTGGGATACTCTTGAACTTGCTTATGAAGGAACCAGCGAGGTAAAAAGATCAAAATTGATTTACTAATGTCTAAATATGAATTATTTGCTATGAACAAGGGTGAAAAGATCATGACTTGTTTTCGTAGATTCATGACAATAATCAATGATCTTAGATCCCTTGGGAAAAGTTTTTCTGATGGGATATTGTGAGAAAAGTATTGCGCAGTTTAACAGATGCTGGACAGCTAAGATCACTGCTATTTATGAAGGCCGAGATTTTGCCCACATTGTCTCTGGAACAGCTGATATGGTTCCCTCATGACACATGAGTTACTAATATGACTCTAACACTGAGAAGGAACCAGCCAGAGCATAGCTTAAAAGGAACAGTATGAAGAGGATGAAGATGAATTGCATGATTGCCAAAAAATTGAAAAACACTCCGTGACAGAGGAAGAACGTTCAAAGTAAAAACTTTAAGAAATTAACACATCTTCTGCAGGTGTTTTAAGTGTGGAGTGAAGGCATCTCATCAGAGATTGTCCAAAGTGGAAGGACAACAGTCCAAGTCTGGAGAAAAGCGAGCTTTAAAAATGCTATGATAGCATCAATGTGGGGTTGATTCTGACTAGGATCTGATGAGGATGAAGACCTCATAACTAGTGTTTGCATGACTGCCTTTGCAAGCATCGAGGGAAACAACTGATAGCCGGGACCAGGAGGGGAACCAGCATTTGAGAATGCTTGATGG